>UELX01000194.1:0-106584 GCA_900480035.1 Eupelmus urozonus | reverse complement strand
ATAAGCCGAAATAGCTCAGTTGGGAGAGCGTTAGACTGAAGATCTAAATGTCCCCGGTTCAATCCCGGGTTTCGGCAGCTGGAAATTTTTTTTTTTTTATTAATTAAAAATTAATTTTTTATTAATTCTTTTTTCATATATGCAATATAAAATCGAGTTGAAATTTATTTCAAATTACTAATAAATAAAGAAACATAATAAACAATTCAAACAGAAAGTTTGTTACTAACAATTTATTTATTTAATTATTTATTGTTAAACCACAGTGCAATTATATGCAGAATAGATTGAGATGTACAAAGTGTAGATGACAAATCACATATTTTAAAATAATTTATATAAAAGATATAATAAACATTTTATAACAATATAATTGTATTATTGATAAATTTGTTCTATCCTTTTTTGTATCCGTTTAATAATTTTTGTTTTTATATTTTTACTTCCAAGATTAATTAAAAATAAAATTATTAACCAAATTTATAAAAACAATTTCATTATTTTTTAAATTTATCGATTTATTTATTCTTAATATTCTTATACTTTTATTTCTGCTAATACTTTTTGAATCTATAAATTTCTCCTTCAAATTATTAAGATGAAATACAACTGACTCAATTTTAATCAAATCTATTTTATTTATATTTTATTTGCAACTAAAAATTTGTAACTAATTTTATTTTTACTAATAAATAGTAAAGAAATGAAATAATGTTACTTTCAATATAGCTACTGAAAATCCTTAATTGTCGATTGTCATGAAAGTGGTCTAGAAAACAACTCAATCTTCAACCCAAAGATTTTAATCACCGTAAAATGGAAAGTCCATGTAAGCAACGACAAAAGTCAAACCGAAAAAATTTCCCGACGTGACAAACATTAGCGGCCAAGAAAACGTGCACGGTTTTCTGGTCGCGCCCTAAGAAAAGAAGGTCCCCCGAGAAAACGGGCTCTCCTTATCCTGACAAATGAAGCGAAGGGACGGATACTGGAGGCGCGCATCCCAAGTAATTATCTCGCTTCCAAAAATACTGGAACCCACTCCTGAGAGTCCCCAAGAAGCGCGCGCCAAACGTGCGCGTGGACCTGGAAAGCTTGAAAAATTAAGCGGCCGTGTGGCGCGTCGAGACGCTCGACTGCCCCATTGACAAATGAAGGTTTAGTAAGCCCACAAATGACTCGTGGGGGGAGGAGGAGGGCCACTTGGAAAAGCCAAAAAACCACCAAGTTTAACTGATGATTCGACAACACTCGAGCTTGTATGGGAGTAGTGTGAGAAATGGTGCGTCTTCTACTTATCTAAGATAAATCTTCCGGGATATTAATAGTTAATGTATTTTTCAACGCGGTGCTCGAGCGGGCTCGAGTTGCACAAGGCGTTTTTTGTTGATTTGTAAATTTTTAATACCCGTTACTAATTCTAATTGATTAAACACGTTTTGGATACGGTGCTGTGAAATTTCAGTCAATTCAGATGCTTCAATGAAAAATTATCTGTAAATATGTGACAAATAGAAACATATTTCTAATTTTTTGAAAAAATTGCCCTGTGAATATAATTTTTTAAAATCAATCATAGTTTTGATTATCTTTATGAAAAAAGAAAAAAATAACACTGTTAATATATTATGCGTGTATACTTAAAAGAATATAAAATACAATCCCGCAAATTTACTTATCACACCATTACTCTTTCCAACGGTACTGTCTCAGCTTTACTTAAAGGCCCGCACTTACGCGACAGGTGAGTACGCAAAGAATGCGAATTAAAGTGCCTTTGCACAAACTCGCAGATATAAAGCAATCGCGAAAAATGCGCGCGCGCGCGCGATAGCAGCCAGGCGCGCAGCTGCGGAACAAAGGCGTAATTCGTTGCTCGTTCAGCCGCGAGCCCAGAGAGAAAGAAGGGAGAATGGGACCACCTTTGAAGCGAGGGACCGCCTGGAAACAGGCGACTCCTCGTAATCTTGGGGCAATTTTGGCGCGCGCACTGCATTGCGATCGTTCCGGGCCGAATTAAGAAATTTTTGCAAGCGCGCACGCGTCTTGAAATCGAGGTTCAGGGGTAAGCTTAATGGCGATGCGAATTAGGCCGCCGAGGTATGGATATCGAGATAGCGATTTCAAGGTGCGATAACGATAAAAGTTTATTACGTTATCAAGCAGTTTAAGCGCGGCGTTGAAGGTATAGTGTTTTTACGACGGAAGAGAATTAGTTTACGCTATAAAAATTGAGCCTCAGTGCTCTTTAATTATATGAATCGGCCGATCGCTGCTCTTCATAATATCCAATTAATTTACCAACAGTGTATACAACGTGTTTTCATAATTTAAAAACCGTTAAACTCAAGAAACAGAAGATAACACTTTTACAGAGTAAACTTCTCCCATCAGTATCCCATAGGTACAAAAAGCCATAAAAACTCGCATTTCCAGGTTCGCCGAGAGAGACAATGCCATCACACTCACTCCGTCCCTATTTGATAATTCGCAGGCGATAATGCACGCAATTCCGGCCGGCGGATCTTAGAACGACTCGCCGCGGAAATGGATCGGCGCTCTCGAAGTTCCGAGAGCTCTCGGGCGCTCTCTAAACGCGCCGGGGAAACTTCCTCGTAAATGCGCTCTTTACGAGTGCGATTAGGTTATCAGCCGCGCGGCGCGACTCGTGCGGCTCCGTATGTACATACGTACATGATAATGGCGCAAAAAGGCCGAGTCGAGCTTTATCTAAACAGAGAGGAGGTAGACACGAGCGCGCGCGGTCGATTATGAGTATGAGCGCACGTACGCACTGACGGAAAGAGTCGAAGGGTATCGTAAAGTGGGCCTATCGGGCTTGCTTCGTTTATATCTTTCTGAGCTTTACAAAAGTTTATTTCAGCTGGTGTGTTACAATGCATCTGCTTTCTTTCTCTTTAAGTGTACAGTAATAGCTTCTGCACACGTTACACTTTTCATCGTTCGCAGAATTTAATTAAACGATCTCCGCTCTCAAATTCAATATAATTTCATTAAACCCACCATCACCTTCAACAATCTCAAAACCTCTCCAAAAAGTATCAATCTCCTCCCTTAAAATCTCAGCTCGATAAACCATCTCCCCAAATCGCTACCTCCCCATCTCACCTCCTCCCGCAGCTGCGCTTCTCTCTCTCTCTTTCGCGATCGAAGCCGATCCTCGACACGCACGCACGCGCGGAAAAAGCGAGGAGAGGCATCTTATCGGCGCGGCGGTGGCGCAAAGGCTGAGCTCTCGCGCTTGCGATGATGCTGCCGGCGAGATAGAGTTAACGCGGCATCGCGTTACGCATATATATTCGCCGACTGATAAGCCTGCGAGCGCGTGCATCCGAGGCCGGAGATAGATAGCGCAGAGAGCCGCTCGTTAAGAGAGCGAAAGCGGCCCTCTCTGCTGGTATGCCGAATATTCTTGATGCGCCGGGTGATAGCGGCTGCGGAGAGCTTTGCGAAATTGTTGCCGAGATTCTTCGCTGGGTTATTGGAGATGGGAGAGTTGGTGAATAATTTCGAGGTGGAAGGAAAGTTTTGATTTTGATTAGATGGTTTTTTATGTGGCCTCGGGTGTATTTCGGGAATAAGGCAGTGATTATTAATCGTCCAGATGTTATCTGTTATCCAAAAAACATTTTACTCCAAAAACCGTTTAATTAATCTATAAAATTATTTAATACACCACGACATAAAAACACATTTCGCCGTATCCACAAACGCAGAAACTCGATCGATTTCTTGCACGATCATAAATCCCGATCAAGCGAATAAAGCAATGGACGCGTAATGCATCCTGGATCATCCCACGGGAGCAGTTGAGGACCTCGCGGTGATTCCCGTGTCTAGAGGCACTAAAGTACACACGGTTACTCTCCGGGGGAATCGCCGCCTTGGCCGTGAGACGCGGCTTGATAAAGAAAGGAAAAGAGATCGAGCTGGCTTTAATTCAGGGTTAACGTACCGGCGATACGCCCAAGCACGTGAAACGATTCTCATAAATGTTTTTCAGCTCTGCGTTGTACGTATCGAGTGCATTGCGTTCATAGTTGATATTTTTTATAGTTGTACTGTTTGATAAGAGTGCATTTCGTATCGATGTTTTTGTGTTCTTACGAATGTTGGAAGCTTATCTGTCGATAAGGCACTTCCGTACCTGGTCTCTCTATGAAGTATACCACGGCGTCACTATCATTATCAAAATCGATTAATTTTTTTAAAAGTACAAAATTATTAAGGGTATCCTGAGTCACTTCTCAGGAAATGAAAAAAGCAAAACTTTTTGTCAGCCCCAACATTCCAATCCGAAGCATTACGCTCATCTCCCAAAAAAAACCATTCCCCAACTTCGGAAACCCAAAGCCCAAACTCTCCTCCCCCAAACCTTAAAACCCAAACCCACACGACTTTGAAGCAGCGCGCAGTCAGCTCAACAAAAAAGAAAGTGGCTGGCCATTACTAAAAGGGCTAAGAGCCGCGCGGCCGCGAATCGCGCGACGTCATGTAAAACAAACACAGCCGCGAGAGGGACTGATCAAACACGCGCTCGAAGCTCGCACCTGTTACAACGACGAGTCGCATGGACCACACCTTATTAGGCGTGTGCCGCGCGCGCGTCTGTTTGCTCTCTCGCGCTGGGGATGCGCTCGCGTTGTGTGTCTCTCGCGTCTTCGGTTCGCTGCCTTCTTTAGGGGGACCCGCGGCCCAGGATGACGGGGCAAGTGTTTGGTCTTCTTTTCCCGACAACTCTTTTTTGGGCTCGAGGGAACTGACAATGCGGAGGGACAAGGAGATTCTGGTTTCTGAGACGGATGCTGCGCGTTAGAAATGCTTGGGGAGTAATAAGGAATTTTTCTGGAGTGGATGCTTTTAAAATGCGTTTTTTGTTTTGAAGGTTTCAAGAAATTAGTTCAGAAAAAATTGATCATTTTATAATTAATTGCATTATATAAATATTTTAAAATTATTAATTTTACATTCTAAAGAGAAATTTAATTAGTCATAAACTAATATTATTTATGACAAGTAAGCACGTGCTAAACAATAAAGTATTTAATAAGCTCATAAAAGATAAAAATATTTGAGCATCCCACTAGCTCTCCGCAATCACAGGTACATCCGCGCGGCAACTGCGCGCTCGAAGGTTATCTTCAAGAAAATGCGATTTACAGCCAGGCTCTATCTCTATTGTTTGCGAAAAACGCCGCTTTATAACACACCTGGCTGGCGCCTCTCGTCTTTTGCGCGTGCACTCGCTTAGCGCCTGCGAGCGCGCAGGTATCCCACAAACAAACAAGATTTTCGTCGCGGTCTAGAATTGCCGGGGCCGATAAATTTCGCGCCGGGCAGATAATGCCAGGCGAGAATTTCAGCCATCTACGCGTACGCGCGAGAGAGAAGACAATGTGCGGGATGCACAAATATTTTCGCTACGATTTCTCGCACGCTGAGAGAGCGGGCTGCTCTTCTGAAAGTGCCGAACGCAAAAGCAGATAACGCGCCGGCGGTCTATGTTATGCCGCTGAGCGCGGCCAGCTGCTTGGAATTTCAGGAGCAATCTTGGGGAGAGGGCTATTGTTTAAGAGGAATAACGCCTTCGGGATAAGAAGGATGGTGGAAGGGCTTGAAAAAATTTTTTGAATGCTTTAAGCTGTGATGTATTTTAAAATATTGTAATATGGTTTTTTGAAGTTGTAAGCTGAATTGAGTACTGTTTTTATTGACGAAATTTGTGTTTTTATTTAATGAAACGTGTAATTTTATCAAATAAAATGAACATGAAAAAGAATTACGTTAATATACATTCTATTTCCAGTTGTTGTTTAAAGTACTATTATTAAATTAAAAATTTTATTACGTTCATTTTATTGTATTTTATACAAACTTTGTTTAATCTAAGATTAAAGATTTCCATACGATAATACAGCTGGAATAGCTGAATTTTCTAAGTGACTACCCGAGCTCTGAATATTCATGATTAGTAAACAGTCGATAAGTAAACGCTAGCATTTCATAACTATTCATCTGCTTCTAATGAACGCTCGAGCACACTCGTCTGCACAGTCACACAGCTACGTGCCTGGAATCCTAAATTTAAAAAAGAAAAAAGAAAAAAAAACGAAAAAAAAAGCGAAAAGCAAAGAGACGAGAAAAACGTGAGCCATACTGTTTGACGATCGCGCGGAGGCATATACGCACGGCAAAGGCGCTTCCAGAGCGCGCGCTCAGCCCGACGTTATCTGCGAGCATATTCTCGAGAGGCCCCGAACCGTATCTAACCCACCTAAGAAAACATTTGTGGAGCCTTAGGAAGATGGGCCACGTGCAGGTAGATATACGTGTGTGCGTATCCAGGACCCGTTTAGCTCCTACCCTCGTTCCGTCTCTCTGGGAAAGTCAAACATTCAAACAACCGTGAGGAGAGAAGCGACTGCTCCGAATGTTGACTCCTGGCATACATTTCGTGCGGATCCTTGCCCCTCTCCTCTTCGGCTTCGGGGCTGCGCCGCGGCCGGACAAACAACCTGTCGCGATGATAATGCGCGTGGAAAAGACGACACGGGACACGCTGCCAGCCAGCCGGGACGGATAATCTTACGCGTCGATCATGTGAACGAATTTTGTTGGCCGATATGCCCGGGCGAAGGTAAATATATAGCGATATTTTTCTAAGCTTCCAATGTCCTCCGTCGGCCTGTTGATTGGCCTTGGATTAGATTGATATGTGACTAAAATATCACTTGGTGTCGTGATATACTATATAAATACGTAGAGCTTAGTAGTATCGAATGATTTATATTTAATAAAATCTTTATATTTTTTACCGTAATACAGCTTAAGAGAATTAAAATTATAATGTAAATACTATGTATTTATTTTGGCTGACCAGTCTTCTTTAATCATATCACTGCCTTTTTCAGCTATCATTATTGTTGGCGCATTGGTATTTCCTCTTGGCACTACTGGCATTATGGAAGCGTCTATTACTCTCAAACCTTTTATTCCATGAACTCGTAGCCTTGAGTCAACTACTGCACTTGGATCATTTTCAGGACCCATTTTACACGTTCCAACACCGTGAAGTCCTGGCTGAGTGTAATTTTTGGCAATGCATTCAAAGTAAGCTAGACTTTCGAATTCCAAATGTTTGCAAGCAACTTGAGGTTTCGTGTACTGCACTATACTAGCTTTTTTAAATGCTTCAGTTTTCAATATCTTCTTTATCATATAAACTCCTTCTATGACCGTTTTCAAGTCGGTGGAATTTGAAAAATAATTTGGTTGTATCAAAGGTGAACCCCACGTTGGATCTTTCATATCTAATTTAACTCTTCCTCTACTTCTAATATTTAATAATTTAAGTTTTATGTCCATAGAATTGTAATAAGATCGTGGATAAGGTACTGCAGAAAAGTTGACAGGAATATCTTCGACATCCTCTAATATGTTACTCTGCATGACAATCAATATGTCTGGAACTCCAGGATTTTTTTCGTAACTTGTTTGTATGTAAGCTGTTATATCTGATGGAGAACCCAACGATGCCAAAGGACCTTCGTGTGTACTCATCCAATATGCAATATCGTTTTGTACATTGCTGATACTCACTAAGGTCGAAGTATTCTTGAATATTGCGGTAAACGGGCTTATATTGACATGATCATGAAAATTATCTCCGACTGGTAAATCTTTAACAACTTTAATCCCGACCTTGTCAAGATCTTTCGTTTTACCAATGCCAGAGAGCATGAGAAGTTTCGGAGAATTTAATACGCCAGCTGAGATAATTACTTCTTTATTTACAAATACTCTTTTAACGTTTTCCTTGTTACTAAATGTACTAAACTCAATGCCAGTGGCTCTTTTTGTCATAGGATCAATGATAATCTTAGTAACCGTGGAATTAGATTTTATAACAAGATTAGATCTTCTGTCTCGAATCGGTCTAATGAATGCCCCATTAGAACTTTGACGTGCGCCATTTATAATTGTAAATTGGGCTCGATTAAATCCTATTTGATGTTCTGAATTATAATCTATTTGGTCATATCCTAATTCTTTCCAAGCATTTATTAAAGTCTGAAGATTTTTATCTACATAAGGAAATCTTTGTACGGTTAAATAACCACCTGTTGAATGCCTTTTTGGATCATTTGATACAATCTAAAATCGAAAAAAAAGAATTATTAAACTTTACAATTTTAATGTTGAACCAATAAAAAAAACACTTACATCTTGATCTCTATTATCTTCTGATTTTTTAAAATAATTTAAAACTTCATCATAACTCCAACCAGGATTTCCAAGTTTTACCCAATTGTCATAATCATATTTGTTTCCTCGAGAGTAATACATAGAGTTTGTTGTACTAGTACCGCCCATCACTTTTCCAGATGGATAAGAACATTTATTATTCTTTGAAGTAAGACATGCATTTATTTCAGATTGCGTTTTATAGTTCCAATCAACACTACTGCCTCCCAAAAATTTATTGAATGCGGGAACATCAGCTACTAGTGGTTCTTCATCTCCAGCTTCCAAAAGTAATACCTAATAAAATGTTATAATGCTAGTTAAATATTTTTTCAGAAAATAAATTGTTTTTGTATTAATATAATTTACAAATAACTCACTTTCCATGCTTTAATTTCACTAAGACGATTTGCTAAGACACATCCAGCACTACCAGCTCCAACAATAACAAAATCATATTCTTCTACGGAATCATTGAACGTGTCTTTTTTATTAAATTGATCATCGCTAAAATATTCATCATTAGAGTGACTGAAGTGTTGCACTAAAAAAGCCATAAATGCTAGTACTGATGGTTGACATGATGCTGGATTACTGGAGCAACTACCCGATATATTAGCAGGAACCCAAGTCATTTTTAAAGTAATGCAAGTAGAGTTTTATTTTAGAATATTTAATACTAATATACTTATACACAAAGTTCCATTCACATTGCTAATTTTAATTATTTTATACATAAATTACTATTTATATATTACATCGAAAAAATCACCACTTTGCAAAAATTAATTATCAATTATGACACACAATAAGAATTAATTATTTCTTAAATCAAATGACGACTATTAGTGCAATTCTCATAAAACAGACTGATGAGGTGTAACATTCAAGAAGGAAGCATCAAGATAGCAAATAATTATCAGAATAAAACTGATAAAATACAATGCGTAAAAATTCTACCATTCTTTGTACGCAAAAATATCTAAAATGCGTCATAACTTTGAAGCACCTATGATAAACGTACGCAGTAAAACCCTGTATCTAAAATTATACCAAATAAATTGTCTCTCTTTTTTTCCAAATCTTTTACTATATCCCATAATCCCGTCCAATTAAAGTCGCAGTCTAGATTTTTCAGGCACCTCGTCTTTATCCCGACATAAAGATTTCATACATAGTACTCCCGCTTTGCGCGCTCAGCCTCCCCGCAGCACAGCCGAAGCAATAAAATTGTTTTTACAGCAGTAAAATTTCTAATAACAGTGAGAAAAGGTTTCTCGCGATTATTTCAACCATGCCTGCTTGCTTGCGCGCCTTCCTTTTTACTCGCGTACGCGCGCGCGCGCATTCTGCAGGTTTTAAATCAGCGGGGCCGCTGCGGTTTCTTATTACCCGTCATATAATTCCAGAAGCCGGAGAGTTTCGTACGCGGGGCGAGCGCACGCGCGCAGTTAAGACGATAAGCCGGCAGCGCTCGTTTCCCACGACGAGCCACGCGCGCACGATCGTTCGAAAAGCCGCGTGCCGATTCGCTAGATATATACATTCGCCTTCTCGTGGAGAAGGGAGTCCGATGCAAATAAGGCAGCGAGCACGCGCGCCGAGAGAGCTGAGAAAGAGGAAGGAGCCTCCCGATCATCTTCACTCTCTCACAGGGAGAGGGAAGAAGTTTCTTCTCTCTTGGCCTCGGGGGAGAGACTGTGTAGCGCTACTATACCGATTCGTTTCTCTATATCTTTCTCGCGCTCTTTTGCACTTTATTGCTTTATCCGGGCCTCCTATCTTTCTCTTCTTCACTTCTGCGTACGGCTGCGTCTCTTGCTACCTCCTATATTTACCCTGGACATTTTTGCCCACGATTTTTTATGCGGGTTGAGCTATTTGCTGATGATGAGTGATACTACATTCTAAGAACGCGCCTACCTTCTGGACTGTATCACTTGCGTTCTCACGTATACAGCGTTTATTTTGCGTGTAAATAGTCGCTGAGGAAAACAGTGTGCGAATTTTTCTGCCCGATTTTTGAGCAAATCTATCTGTACTATGAGGCGAGTAGATTCTATTTACTAAACGTAACACCAAACAGTTACACTTTCCTTCTATTCTTGATTTTGGAGTAAAAAAAATAAGTTTGGGTTTCGTATAGCAAAAATTTCATATTAATTTAACTTTGGTCACTATACCAGACCTATTTTTTCTTTGAAAGGTTTAGAAAAAAACCAAAACTATTCTTAGATTTTACAATGTTATTCTCAGATTAATTATGACTCCCAATCTTTAAAATTCCATACATAAAATGTGGAATAATTTTATACCTTTTTTCTGAATATATAACGAAAAGTAAAAGTCTGGTATAGTAATTGTTAGTTACTAGACTAAATCCAGTCTTCATTTTTAGTCTGCTTCAGAAGTTAATTAATTTTTTAAGTTTATGGCGACTGACAGATCAATGATGAAACAGTACAAATTTCCAACTGATCAATATTATCTAAAAAATTAAAGAAAACTTTATTAAATAAATTCGTAAAAAGATTTTAGTTCAAGTTATTATCATTATCATGTGTATATAATAATTTACTCTGTTAATGTATTTGTAATAAATGCTAAATTCAAAGATAAACTTACTATTCACTTTTGTACCCCACTGTAAAGGATGCCGTTCTGAAACTTGTGCCAAAAATGTTTTTTACTGAATTTTGCTGCTTCTTTTGAAGAAAAAAAAATCGCACTAACAAGCTTTGCTACATGGTATATAACTACTGTTGTGCATTTCCAGATAAAAGCGCGGAGCCAAAGGCGTTTTATGTAGATTACTTCTTTTGACGTTTGCCAATTGCATGAAGCATACATTATGAGAACACTGTAAAAAAATTATTTTCAAAGCACCTATTCTTTTAATTTGAATAAAAATGAAGTTATTGTTAAATAGTATATAGCAATAAAATGAATTGCTTTCTAGAAAAAGTGTAATTTCAGGTTAATTAAAAATAATTATATTTTTACAATTTTACTATGAAAAAGAATTTTGATGTATACTTATTCAATAATAAAAAAATTTTGTATACATTTATCTCTTAATTATTCCTTTATATCAATAAATTCGTCCCATGAAAAACAGTTTATTTTATTCATTGCGGAAATAAATCCAATAGTCATAGATCGATCTAAAAAATATAAGTCACCAATTTTTAACCACCAATTGAGCAATGCATTATAAATAATAATGAGTATAGTGTAGTCTAAAATACCGGTACCTTTGGTAATCCCAACAAATTAATTTTTTTTTCTAGCAGGAAACTCTAACTGAAACATTGAAATTCCCTACTAACAGTACACCTCTCTCCAAAGCAGTGACTGTATTTATTTACCTTTTTACATTTAGAAAATACCTCTCTAATTTTTCGTTCTCCATTCCTCGAGCTCCTTCCCCTCGATCTCGCATTCTCGCACGAGATGCGGGTGCACGCACGCAAGTCCGCCTCTACGGGCATATACATCTCGTCCCTTCCGAAGATCCATTCCGCGCGGCGATTCTCACAATTACGTAACCAGCCGGGCGCGCGCGCCGGCGCTCCGTCTTTAATGAAAGATAATCGCGTTTAATTGATGGCCGCCGGCGCGTTAACCCTCATATGTGAGAGGATCTCTCTCTCGCAAGTGAAAAGTCGTCTTTGCTGATGACCTTTGGGGGATCTGGTTTCGAGGGTGATTCGAGCCGCTCGCTAATGCCCGACTGCGCGCGCTCCTTCAAAGAGGCAATCATAATTTGCAGGGTGTACGGCTAAGGAGAGGAAGGATTTTTTTACCCGCCACGGGATTAATGCGGACCCCTGTCAGATATTACCTTAAGTGATTTTTCATGTTGAGAAAAACAGTTTTTATGGATTAATTGCTCGCGCTTGGATTGGATCGTTCGCGCATTTTGCGCTAAAGCTGGAATGTAATTCGATATTCGCGTTCCGTTAAGAGCGTCGAGTTTACTCTTACAGTGTCAAAAGCGTTGCAAAGTATAAGGCTTACGTTGATTTAAAATAATTCGAGATTGAATTTTCATGTCGATCGAGCAATTTTACCAAAAACAAACTCTTACGAAGCGCACTTCTCCTGTTATAAAACCAATTCCATCCGAGCGAAAACAAACGTGATTCCAGATGTTTTCAAATAATCCAAGCGCGCGAACCTAATCTCCTCGTCCGCGACCTCTGCGAAATTCCATCGGGAAACTGGATCAAGACTCCATCTCCGCAAGTCCACTTTTATCATAGATCCTCGTATATACACACACGACTCCAGAGCTCGCGCGCAAGATAAAAACTCGCTGACGTCGCAGAGCGCGTCCTCGAGTTTTTTCCTCTCGCCTTCGCGGCGATGACCGCGAGATGAAAGCCGCGCACGCGGATTTTTCGAAAAAGCAGACTACTGATCCGCTAGAGCAGCTCCTCGCCGGAAATACCGGGGGGAAAAAATGTTATTGCGACTCGCTCCGGTTGCCGGGAATCATCACGTTCCACTTATAAAGCGTTACGAGGTTTTCTTTTACATTCGATAACCGTGTCGTTGATCTCGTTTAGTCTTTCATATTTCATGAATTACGCATTCCGCGCGCCGCCGGCTAAGTGGCTAGTTTGCCGCGCGCGAATGGACACTGTGTCTTTGCGTTAAGTCTTCATTACCTTCTGCAACTCTACGCTCGCGTATATATTTACGAAAAATCTATTATTTTAATGTCGACGCGATAACATTAGCATCGACAAGCACTATTATTAAAACAACGAAAATCCAGGCTCGCCGAGAGCAAAAAATTTTTAAATAAGCCCCGCGCAATTATTCAAATGAGCCAATTAAATAAATCATCTCGTTAAGCGCGCCCGCGGTAATTCGATCACACGCGAGAGGTACACGGCGCTCTCTTGCCGGATCTGAAATATCCTCGCGGTGTAGCGTGTCCCCGGCGAGGCGCGTAAACATTTTTCAACGATACTTTATATCTCCGGCAGAAATTGAGAAAAAAACGAAAATTGTTTAAGAGCGATTTCACACGTATAACCAGACGCGAGGAGAGAGAGAGAGAGAGAGAGAGCCAGGGACGCGTGTCAACATTTTTAACGGCAAGCGGTATATCATGCCGATAAGTATCGCGCCGCGGCAGGTAGCAAGGTCGGCGCGTCGCGTCTTCGCTTACATAATTAATCATTTTCGTGCGCGCGCGTGTATACGTGCAAGAGCTGTAATTCCCGGCGTGCGCGCTTTGGAACAACAATCGGAAGTCTGTTGTTTTTTGCCGAGTGCATGTAGTCAACGATCCGTCGCAAATTTGTTTTCCTGCTTTTCGAGAGAGCTGTGGGAATTATTGGATTGCGCAGTTGGTGCAGCGTGGAGAGGATGGGTTTTTAGTGAAAACTGTGTCAGATTTCGAGAGGGAAGATGTTGAGAAAGCGAGATGAAGTGGTCGTTTCGTGAAAAAGTGGGCAACAAATGGCTGGATAAGGTTACTGTTTCACGTAACTGCAGGACTATTAGTCTCCTACTTGGGAATTTTAATTAAAAAAGCGATTCTGAGATTCTTAGCCAAGGCATTAAAACTATTTATGCGCGTTATTAAATACACTTGGTATTTGCGGACTGAAAAAAGGCTGCAGGTGTTCGGAATAATTTAGCTCTCTCCCTCTCCCGCCTCTCTAAATCGACGCAAATTCCAACGGTGCCTCTCTCGCCTGATTATTTAAAAAGCGCGCAAAACAAAATTAATTTTCTCCGCCTTTTCGTAAATACACAAGCGACGCTGCGCGAATTTTTTCCCAGCTCAACGTCTCTCGTCAGGCATTTACGGCACGATTCCATTCATTTAAATCTCATCCATAAATACCGCGCATATTTCAATTTTCCCTATAAAAACGCGCATCGGCTAACCTATCTCCTAACAAACGCCCGAACAAAAAGGCGAAATCTCTCCCCGATAGCAAAAAGCGAACGGCCAATTATCATTCTCGTCTCCTTTCTTGCCCGGCACCAAATCGGTTCCTCCTCCTCCGCCTCTATGAGAGTCTAATGGCGACAAATATTAATTAGCCGAGCTTCCTCGCCCGTAAATTCACCAGCGCGCGCGCTCGGCCGTCGCTTAAAGTATTCATAAATAAGCGCGACGGCGCGGTATACGATTTCGCGATAACGGCCGGAGTAATTAAATAGCGGGGCAGTTAACGTCCCTTCGGACGCGTCCTCGAGAAATATATGTGCAGGGTGGATAGATGAAATGGTTAGGGAATGCGGCTAGATCGCGGCGTGACGTCTTGTTTTCTGGCTTCGCGGCTCTGTGGTCGAAGGGTGGCGTGGCAAATTTCTGAGAGGTTTTTTGTTCGTTTGGTGGGTAGGCTCGTTTTCATTACGGGGAAGTGCCAAAAAACTAAGAGCGAGGGGCTCTTAAATAATTGCAGAAGGATCAGTTTCGTTCGGTGTGTAACAGATGACTTTTTTGCGTTGCCGGTGTGCGGTCGGGAAAAAATTTATGGGGTTTTGTTCAATATGCTTTTTGTACGCGTTTTATCGATGAATGTAAATGTAAACATTATTATAAATGATAATTCATATTTACTTTGAGAGAGAAAGAGATGGCTTGTAGCATTTTATTTTAATTACAGTTTATTTAAATATAAATGTTTTGTAAGCTTATTTGTAAGTCTCAACATTTAGATTACAGTAATTCAATCCCTCAGGTGTCAATAAAATCAACGAAATACAGCCGCAGATAGTCATCGAAAACAAATATAAAATCTCATTCGACGTACGCAAACTCCAAAAAAATGAAGTCATTCCAACTGCAATCGGTGAAAAAATCCTTTCGTAAAGCAAGCCGAAGCCTCCAGTCTACTCTCAAAGCTCTCGATTACAAACTGCACATATCTGGCATTAAAATCAAGCCTCAATTAAGCCTACATGCAATTAACGCATAAACGTACCAACTGGTACAAATAATCGCAAAGCCACGAAATAATCATCTCCCTCCGCTCTTAAAAATCCCTCCCCCCTCTCTAAGTCCAAATTTGCAGTTCTCTCTCTTGCACAAGTTCGTAAATTTGCAACGCGCGACGGTCCCCCGCGGTGCTCTCTCACTCGCGCGAGCGCGTGGCCTCTCGAAGAAGAAGATAGGGTAGGGATCGGGCATTTTTTATGGCGATAAAAGCCCTCGCTCGCGCGGAAGGGATGCGCGCGCGGCAATAAAAATCGCGTTTTACGAGAGGCACTTGGAGCGCGCGCGAGCGAGCGCGATGGGCGAAGAAAAGAAAATTAACGATTTCGCGAGAGGGAGAGAGAGTACTTGGCTCGTTGTTGATTAAGGGCAAAAATTCCGAAGCTTCTTCTTCTTCTTCGGCGCGCGCCGGAGCTCGACGGTTTCTTTTTGGAAGTTTACGACGCTTTAGGGGAGACCTAAATCTGAGAGGGCTCTCGATTTAATGATCGCAAGCTCATTTGCATTTCGAGAGAGAGACCTTTTTGTAGCGGAGCTGCATTAGCGTGATCGATGCGTCTTGCAAGTCATCACTTAGATATGATGGTTTCTTTTATAGGTAATGGGGTTCTGTATTATTTGGTACTGTAAGAATTTATGAATTTCGATTTAAATAAAGAGTACAATGTCGAAGCAGCATGCATTTAAGAATATTCAAATTTTACGATATCAACGGTACGACCAACGCAGTACAAAAATTGAACGTTCGCACCGTCTCGCGTTTCATTTTTTAAAATCAATATGCAAACTAGTATTTGAAAGCCTGCGTTCAAGATACAAGCTCATTACGCAAAACGACGTCCAAACTCATTCGAGTCCAACTCGTCTTTTATAGCGTACTCGAATTCTCCTGAAATTCGCTTCGTAAATTCGATCCTGCTTAAAATTCAGCATCGTTTCTCCGATCTCACCTGTTACTGACAATAAAATTAACCGCGCGCTCTCAACCCAACCGATTCCATACTCCCATCCCCGGCGTCATCCTAAGGTGTTACTTTTAACGAGTGATAACTACCGGTTATTAGGGCGGCTTACGCTTTTTTAACGCCTCGGCGCGCGCCTACTTCGTATACATCGCGACTCTCAGGCGCATAACGTACGATTGACCAATTTCGTCGAGTATATATCGGCAAAGGGCCTCGCGGGCCGCCTAATTGACCGATCGTTTTTCATCCTAAAAAATACCGATCACGCATATCCCTCCCCTTCGTATCGGCGCGGTATTAGCCCCGCGAAGTACCATCGCTGCAGGTGTAATTACTTTCCGGCGATATGCGGTCATTAATATTCTTATTGGAGGGGACTCATCGGGGATGGCTCTTGTGTATAATTTCCCGTCGGCTGCCGCGCGCGCTGAGGTTTCAGAGCTTTGGATCGATCGATCATGTCGCCGGCTGACGGCCAGAGGCGTGAAAGCTCTGATTGGATGTATTTTTCAGGGATTACCTCGTGCCTGATTGCCTTCTAAAATTTCATATCGACCGGCCTGTGTTCTTACGCCGGCGCGGGCAGCCCTCCTCTTTTAATGACTTAATAAAATTTCTTCCTTTTTGGAGTTTTCAACTTTTACTCTTCTCGATCGGCTGGACAACTGGCAATTAATGCCTGGGACGGGAAAAATAAAATTTCATTGCTTGAAAAAGTATTCAATTTCGCGATTTCCTTAGCCAATTATAATTTGTTAATTAGTACATTGCTGTATCAGATTGCGCGCATTAATAAAGTCTTAAAAATATTCCGTTTATTAATCTCGCGCAGGAGGAAAAAACTAATTGATACACGAAGGATATAAAAATATTGGAAAAGTTTTATTTGCAAACATTTCCAGATAAATAATTTTACTGGTTTACTTTCCAGATAAATGAAATCTTGTTATAATACCAGTTTTGCCAGACTTAAAATAGTTACTTGCATGGACATAATTCATACCTTATTAATTAATTCTTACAAAATACAACTCTAAAAATATCCTCCATAAAAAACAACAAGAAACTTTCAATCAATCTAAAACGCTTACTCGGACTACTACACCTTAGCACCCAACTCTCCACTTCAAATCCAATCCACAAAGTCAGTTACGAACGAGGCGTCCTCGATGCAAATCTAAGGAAACGGGTAGAACGGAAATAGTCGGTAATGTCCGCGCACTTGCGCGTGCGAGAGAGCCAGGGGAAGCAACGCTTGGGGCCACCTGTTCGCCGCCTGATACAGCGAGGCGCGCTTGCGCTTACGGAAATCAAAAACGGATGTCTGTCGCCGCGCTGTGTGAGCAGCAAGCCATGTCGTCGCTCGGCGATTCACTTGGAAATTAGGGTGCCTGCTCGTCCAAGCGATTAAAGCCACCTTGTCGCGCAGCGGCAAGCCGCGAAGCGTACACGTCAACCTGCGCGCAAGCGAGTTAAACGACGTGATTCCCCGCACATGTTGGGACGAGTGAATAGGCTTTGATTTTCCAACTGACCGCGCGGTTAAGAACATCTGTCGCTCGATTTGTTTGCCGAGGTCGTTTTCATTGTTTTATGCTGTTGTTGTGGGGTTGTGAAGATGATTTTTGTTGTTTTTGGCGTGTGGAATGTGAAATATTGTTTTGTGTGATTGGAAATTGCATGCTTTATGAAAATATAATCAATATTTGTTAATTAATCAATTGTGCAACAAAAAAATTAGTTTATAGTTTGTTAAAATAATAACTAATTTGTTGGATAATAATAAGAAATTTTCCGAAAAAGTAATATCTTTTTTTTTTCTGTGCTCACGGTCGGAGTTTTTCCGCTAAAAATTGTGGAATTTCCTTTTTAACAGAGCTAAACTTCTTATAATGTCATGAGATAAAGGAATTTCTCCGATTTTTCACGGACTTTCCCTCTTTCTATCAACAAAATTTTAACTGACTTAAACGAGGCAATGTAATGAAATATTTTTTTCAGTGCAGACACACGACAGACAACCAATTTTCAGCCACAAATACTACCGTCAAATCGAGCGTATCACGGGCGCGTTCAAAGTCACGAAGCCACCGGTCCAAAAAAACTGCGAATAGACATAAACGCCGATAAACAGGCAACATCCGCTAGGCAAAAAACTCGCCATCAGCGAGAACAAGGAAGAAATCGCAACAGCTCCCACAACTGCGGTAGCTCGCGCAGAGTTCAAGAAAATATCGTCCGAAGCGTCGGCACGCGGAATACAACCGCACGTCACGCTCGAAAGCGAGCGCCGGTATTCTTTTCCCCCTCGTCGCGTAGTGCTTCCTCCGAGGGAGCAGATTTTAGGGAGTCAGCCATCCCCGTTACGGAGCGATGCTTCCGGATGGGCGCACAGGTGGTTTCACGAATAAACGCGTACGCGTAAATCCACGCTGCTATGGTAAATGGAGGGCTTCTTTTTTTTTTCTTCGTTGGCGAGTATGCACCCTCGAAAAATCGTTGCCCGCGTCAGGTGCGCTTCTTCCCTTTTCCATTCATTCGGAAGTTTCACCCCTCGCGTGGGAGAGCTCGTTGCGTGGAAAGGGAGCTGATGGATGTTTGAACGTTGTTGCTCGTCCGGGGAGAGCTAGGGTCATTTAAATTTGAAATGGGGTGCGTGGACGGAAGAGCGGGTGCGTTGACTGGTTTTTGATTTTGTACGTTTTATTTTTTTCTGTTTTTTTTTGTTTGGTTTGGGAATGGTTGGAGTAACCGGTTGGAAATTTACTTAATTAAGCGATTTAGGGGAAGTGAGGCGGTGTAAGCCGATTTGGTTAATAAAAATTTGTAAAGTGAAGGTTAACAGTTGATAATGATCGTAATTTTATTTCTTATAGTTTACTATAAAAATCGTATATAAATTTTAAATACAATGTCATTAACCGTGTAGCTTTGATTGTAGCAAATATGCTACGACATTGTAAAAACCTGTTTTTTTTTTATTTTTTTTAAGTAAAAACTGTAAAATGGTTTATCTGTTAAAAAACTACCACTTTATCATTTTTATAGTCTTGTCATAAAAGGATTAAAAATGACTTTTAAAACGAAAAATGTTTTTAGAGTTTGTATCCCTGAAATAAACCAGTTGAGCCACTTTAAGAACAATCTTATAAAAAAAGTCTCTCGTCGTCCAAGGGTTAAAAATAACATTATAAAAGTATAAAAATTTATATTTTTCAAAGTACTTTTTAAAATTATATGCAAGACTCTTACTTTATAATCCAAACTCCCGATACAAAGTTAAAAAAACCACCTAAAACAATGGTTAATTCTTTCTTAAACCTCTCAGCAAAATCCTTTCCAAAACAAAAGAAAAAAGCCTCAAGATCGTTACACAACAAAGTACCAGAGCAATCGTACCTCAAGAGCAAGCGAGCGATTCTCCGGCCGGTCACGATCGGATTCGCACGGGGGCGAGTATCATTTTACCCGACGGGGAAATAATGCTCCTCTCCTCTGCAGACTCGCTTGTATATACTCTCCTCTCGTGCATTATAAAGCTGCGGCTATAGGAGCGAGCGAGCGCGCATGCATGCAGCACGTAATGCACGCGCGAGCGCGGACGTTTCGCAAGAGGAGTGGCCATTTATTAGCGGCCACGCTACGTACGTTCCGGTAATGTACGGTTGCCGAATAATGTCAAGGATAACCCGTGCATTAACCGACGACGAGCAAAGCACGCGCAAGCATCTATATGTATATGTATGTATGTATGTACGCGCGGCAGGTGCACGCGCCAGCTCGCTCATCATACACCGAGCGCGGGCGGTAGACAGAGAGAGAGAGAGGAGAGAATAACATAAATCTCCAGGCGTACTACCAACGCCATGGATCTAATCTGAATCGAAAATGAAACATTACGCTCTGAGTGCTCTGCTGTGTACTCTCTCTTCCTGAGGTGATCTCGGATGTTTCTTATCGCAGTGTCGAGGCGACGCTGGGTGCAGGTAGACGATGACGGCTGCACTATCCGGTATTGATTGTATTGGCTGTTTGTTATCTGTCGTGAGCTCCGGTGCACGGGTGAAAAAATGGATGATATATCGATGGTTGTAGAGCGTGCGTTTTAAATGTTATTTTTTTTGATTATTTTGCTAGTGATTTGCAGAGTGTTTTTTCACATTTTCTATTATCTATTATGATTAGTGTTGTTTCTTTACGGAATTTTAAGAGAATGTATGCTTTCAGAAAAGATGATAGAAAGCTTCATTCATGCTATGTAATTTTGTATTTAATGCAGAGCTCTGTAGGTCTAGCTCAAATTTTTGTAATAAACAAGAAAACTATTTACTACCAACAATCAAAAGTAAAACTCAGAAGCTTATAAATAAATCCAACGAATAAATTTATCTCCAAACGAGGCGCGCTGACGCAATTAGTCGAAAATTCGCTCAAAATCATCGTCTCTTAACCAACCAGCCCATAATAAATTCGTCCCTCTCCCGACATCCCTTACACCCAACCACGCTATATAATTGTCGGCTCCTCTCCGCGTCGCAATGCATTCGGAGCTGCTTCTGGTGTCGCGGCCGACGACGGCGAATTGACAAGCGGTCGCGCCGCGTAATAACACGCGCTTTATGCGTACATATCCGTAGCGTATACGAACCGGCTCGCCGAGGGTTCGATGTCTTCGGGAGCGAGATACGATCTTGGCACACGCGCACGAGAGATAGCAGCGGCGGCTTTATCCGCGCCGATTAAGCGACGAAACGATAATCCACGCCGAGAGGCCTGTAAAAGGGCTGCTGCCGCGAGGGCCCGCTTAATAAGTGTTTACGTGTCGTCGTGAGATAAATCGAGGATGAGGCGAGCGAGACGCGCCGTGTGGGATTTCTGTGATTTGGGGAGACGTGGAAGGTGCGATAAATCTGTTTTAATAAACGGGAGCAACGGTAGCACTGAGGATGTGGTTGATATGTTTTTTGGGCAATGATAGTGAGTTGGAGATAT
Source organism: Eupelmus urozonus (assembly GCA_900480035.1). Taxonomy (NCBI): domain Eukaryota; kingdom Metazoa; phylum Arthropoda; class Insecta; order Hymenoptera; family Eupelmidae; genus Eupelmus; species Eupelmus urozonus. The sequence continues at coordinate 85,395 of UELX01000194.1, read as the reverse complement.
TTTTAGTTTGAATAGGTAGGATGATTGATTGACTATAATAATAACAAGATACCTGTAGTCTTTAAGAAAATATATTAAAATATAACAGAATTCGAAAATAGATCTATGTGTAAGTATTACAAATTCAATAAGCTAGAGATTTATAACTTTAATGTTTAGAATTCAATATACTAAATTTTTCTTGTTAATTAATAAATTTGTAAATTTTTGTTAGTAACTTTTAAGAAATTAAATTTCGCAATTAAGTTCTTACTAATTTAATAATCACTAAATAGATAATAAATAGTCTTGATAATCTTGATAATTACATATTTTGATATGGTTTATCCACGAAATAATGTCTAAAAATTAGCGATTAACTAAAAATGATTGTGATGAAATTCCTTTTCGAAGAATAATTTGATTATTTTTCTAATCGTCCAATCTCTTATACGTCTTTGAGATCTATATAAATCAAACTGAAATGAATATCATATACATTACCCAAAATGATTTTAAAATTCTTTGTTCTCAGCTGCCTGTTGCTGGTATGTACCGTTAATATGTAATAAAATATGTTTATAATCTGTAGAAATAAAACCAATAATTGATTAATTAAGTAAAGATAATAAAGTATGATATAATTATTTTTTTCGTGAAACACTTCCAGTCGCAAGTACAAACTTTTGTATATTATCAAATATTGCAGTGTTTTAGTAAAGATTAACGAATACGGTACTTGAAACGTGAGTTCTTATATTCTCGAATAAATATTTTATGAAAATTACATCTTTTTATTTATCAATTCTGGTCCTTTAATTAAAATAACTGGTAACTACAGAGAACTTGTGGGAATTGTTTCCTGGGGATATTTACCATGTATAATATTAATGGAGCACCTTCAGTCTACACTAAGGTGTCTGATTTTGTCGATTGGATCGCCACGACTATTGCTGAAAATTCTTAGATTTAACGCTGCGTAATATCTATTGTAATTTAAGAAATTATTATTTGTAAATACTATTCCAAGTAAGATTTTTTGTTCTGATCCACACAATAAGGAATAAAATAAAATGTGTACATTTAAACAATTAATTTATAAACAATGAAAGAAAATAATTCTTATACATGTTTATAATCATGAGAGTCAGTTAAAAGATTTTTGATGGATTTAAATAGATATTGAGTCCTTAATAATTCAATAATCTTTTATTCAGAGAATAAATATTCTGATGATTGTCAAATCATAGTAGACCAGATAAAAAATTTTTTTATGAATAAAATAATCTCTAGTTACGAGTGCAAAATTCTTATCTAAATCATAAATATAATCTAATCTTCCAAATTGCACGTTTTACTATTGTTATTTATCTAACAATGTTTGAGAATTAGCGATTGACTGAAGATTAATTTAACAGTGAAATCAGTACGTATACCTCATCATTAATAAAAAAAAGATTAAACAGGTCATTGAAATTGATGAAATGTACAATGGATTTTTACGATAATTGCGAAGCAGTCATTTAGGTTCGGAATAGAATTATATATTAGAATTTATACTTTTTATTATTTTTATTGTAATAAATTCAACGTACTATTATTTATTTTAATATTATATATCCCATAGTTAATAATAATTACATTATTTTTTATTTTTTTAAATTTGAGATAAATTAAGTTTTAACACGTTAGCCCAAAGTTATACATGAATTTTTTTGTCTAATAATAATACTTTAATATGCAATAACATAATCATTAGACACATTACGTACACAAATACTCTATTTCTGTCGATAGTGACGATGCCGATAATAAAGAGCTATCGCTTTCTTTACGCTGGGCGATAGCACTTATCTCAGAGAAATTTCAACATTTTACTTTTTGTCATTCACACCGCGTATATCGCCCAGAAAAATCTTCGTCTCGAGGCGCCGCGATGTATCGCGCTCGATTACGACAGACGATTAAAACTTATGATTACGAGCAAACACACGAGTGTATCTTATCGCCGGAGATTTTTTTCCCTCAAGCCTCGTGCTCCTTATAAGTACGCGATCTTTTCTTCATCTCGTAAAAAGCGTAAACGAGTGCACATGTATTGGACTTAAAACGTCGAGATAGATCCGATATACAACGATGCTAATAATCGCTTTCACAAATGTTTTTATTTATTTTGATTATCTATTCAAAACAAAAACATTCGAGTATAGCTCGCGTAACTTTGATAAAACAAAGTTTACGTTTATTAATACATCTCGCGCACTCGAGCCTAGCTTCACAATATTTAATTCCAAAATAGCAGCGTGAAAAATTGAATGAATAATTAAAAATTGAATTAACAACCCAATTCGCATTCAGAAGCCAGCTTATACGACTCCTACGAACGATCCAGCTCCTCGTTAAGCTTGAGAGACCGTCTGTATCGCATCCTCGCAGCGACGCGTATACACATAAGCAACGCGCGGCGAGTGGAAACTTTGAATTTTCAGGTACATACGCAGGCGTAACCATGCGGAGTGCGCGAGCGCGAGATAAAACGGCCCGGGGAGTTTAATTGCCTGAGGAGAGGAGGAAGGCCGGCCACTGAAACGAGCTGGAAAGCCACTTCGTTACCGCGTAAATGCCTAATTGCCTTTGTGCTTATCTTCCGGCGTTATACTCGCGCATGCAAGCATTTGGAGAGCGACTCGCTTCTGCATATCTCTATACGTATGCATGTCTTATGCGAGAGCTTTGAGAAGGTCTGCAGTTGTGGCGCACTTCTCCGCTATCGTCCAGAGATTTTTGCAGCCGAGTCGTGCGCGGGGGCAACCCCCGCGAGTCGCGCGCGGAATTTTACCGCATGATCGCCGCGTGCAACTGTTTGCGCTTGCGTTTGCCAAGTCTTGCCGATAGTGCCTTTTTTATCGTGATCTAAGCTTAATAGGACAATTAGCAGGACTAAATGGGGAGATTAGCGAGTACGTAGAGATGTAGGTAATTAATTTGTTCTTTTTTTTTTGTCTTGTTAAGGTATGTATTTTATACTTTTAATTAAGTTAGTATAATAATTGGTTAAGAAGTTTTTATTTATGTGGATTTGCAAGCAGTCAGCTATATTAATGATTATTTTAAATTTAAGGGGGTAAGGAAAAAAAGTATCGAATTATATTATCTTTTTTTTGTGATGTTTTGATGATTGCGCAGTAGCTTGTTTTGTTTGGAAGCAGACTTATCGCATGTGCTTCGTTCAATGTTTTGTCTGAAAGTGTGTATTCGCTCCGGGAGGAATAAAGTAAGGAGCGAAACGATCGAAAGCGTCAGTTTTACGATAATTAATTCCGTCTACGCGCGCGCGCGCGCTCCTCGGTTTTTATAGGCTTTTTATAGTTTTGCAAATCGTAAACTTAATTTTTAGTCGTTATAAATATTTTATCTTATAAAATACCTTTCTAATTGATTGTCTCATTAACTTTTCAATTAGTCCCGGAGGCATTTTAAATCTCGAAGAAAACCGTATCGTAAAATCTATCGAAATCCTGATATACGCCGTATCCGCGGGAAAACAATTTACGATAAAGTTAAATCTTAACGGCAAGTCGAAACTATATACGATACTTATATCAATCTTCGACTTTACTGCTCATTCGCGAAATTGCATTTAAAATATGCGGGCGTCGCCTCCATCCAATCTTATCCCGCATTGACCAGGAAAATCCATAATACCTCACCCAAGCAATCCTCAAATAATCCATATCTTTCAGAATTTGCGAAACCCATTCATTACCTCAACCGCCAATCTCCCAAGCCTCCAAAAAAACCAGCTCGCAATCTCATCAAAACTTTATTTCTGTAACAAAGTATTTCTCGAATTCGATAACCCCTCGCAAATAACATCCGCAAAAAAAGTCCGAGATCTCTGACGTCATACTATAATCAAAAGCGACGGTCCCCTCGCCCAAAAAAGGCCTTCGCACTTATCTCACCAAACGCGCGAAATTCCTCGCATCTCGCCGCTTATAGCTTCCTCCTATCTCTCCGGCGATGTCGAGCTGTGCGCGCGTGTGCGGCTCCGTGAACTTTGCCCCGTCCGCCGGCGGGAGACTATACGCCGAGGAAAAAGCGGCGCGTTATCGAGGCACGCGCGCTGGGGGCATCCAGCCGAGGGGTCAGCTGGCGACCCGAGCGGATCTCTTTTGCTCTTGCTGCTGGCTATACAGTGTATTTTATAACGCGCGCGCTGACCCCGCGCTGAGATGCGTTTTTTTTTTATGGATATATGTCGGCTGTCTTGCGCGATTGACTGTACTATCGTTTAGTGGTGGAGACGTTATCTAGGCGCTTTTCCATTCATCGTGGCGCTATTGATGTAGCTTGCGGATGTTGGAGAGTTGTACAATGTGGTGCGGCGGCTGTTTATGCAGATGTTGCAGTGGACGGGCTTGTTAATAGAGCGAGACTGAGGAGTTGGGTTGAGAGATTTTTGTGCGTTGAGCTAGAGTTGATAGGATGGTTTGTGTGCTAAATGTTGGAAATGGTTTTATCAACGTCTATAAGGCAGACTAAAAAATACAAAGAAGAGAACAATAATCTCTGTTTTAAGTATAATATTTCCCGGAGAAATGGGAAATTTTCCTAGACTATCGCAAAATGTTTGCACGGCCGTATCAGTGTGTTTAATCGGCAGCTTATCGTTAAACATCTATCGCAAGAAGTGTCCGCAAACACTAATAAATCACCCTTTTATAAAACTGAAGTGACTTAAGCAAAGCAAATCCTAATCCTTTCACATAACCAAACACAGCACACAACCATACAAAAGAACCAGCCGATACCACCGATTTGACGAAATCTCCTCATCGCGGAAAAAGGCATCCTCAAAACCAACCTATCCGCAGCAAAAGAACCATCGCAATAGGCACATCTCTGTAAAAAAAAGCATCGACGAGTGGCGAAGCGCGTCCACTAGGAGCGGGCGCGCACGCAATATCCAAGCGGCTGGGCTGTCGGGTGCGCGCGTGTGTTGGCCCAGTGGAGCGCACACCCGGAGGAAGCACGCCACGGCACGCTTTGTAAGTTCGGCTGCACGTTTGGCTGGCCGCGCGTGGCAGGCCGAAACGCGCGCGCAAAAAAATAAGCTCGCACAAGGGAGGAGTTGCTCTCTCTGGAACTGCGCACCACTAGCCGGAACATCAAGTCTATGTATATATATACGTCTGGGCGCGCGCGTCCAGTCATCGCGACCGCAGGATATCTCCGAGTGCTACTCTCTCGATGGGTATCTGCATAGAGAGCTGCCTGCGCGCACTCGTGGGTATAGATACGCACGAAGGCGATCGCCGCCCCTCCGTTAGCTAGCCGCGAGGGCTGCCGTTCATTATATGCCCGGAGAGAGATGGCTGAAGCGTGGATGGATTGTGAACACACGGATGGAGGATCGCGATGATGATGAGCTGCGCTCTAGATCGTTTTAGGATTTATGTTGCGGCTTGTGTGATGATCCTGTTTTTTGTTCTTTTTTGGATATATTTTTTGTACATTTTTTCGTAACGAAAATCTATTAATAACGTAGATCCATTAATCTAACAAAGTAAAATTTTTAATTGTTCCTACAAATGCAAGTGCCTACTGTACAGGTCACAAACATAAACGTAAATTACATCTTTAAAAATAAGACCTCGTCAGTGATTGACAGGAAGCAAAGAGGAAATTGTTTTTTTCTCTCAATACAACCTGCCATTTCGCGCTCGCGCGCGCGAAAGTTCGATTAGCCGAGCTAGCCAGCCGAAAAGCTCGGTTCCGGAAGGCAAACTCCGGGCTGTTTGCGCGGCGCACCCTCCCCGAGATCTTTTCGAGCGAGCTCGGCCCGATAATTAGTCGAGCGCGACTTCGAGAGAGCCAAGGAGCGGGCCCCGCTCTTCTCCCAATGTGATGGAACGATTAGCAGCGTTTCAGAGCGTGCAGGATCTGGGAGGTGAGCAACGCGAGTAGACAGGTTAGTGGTGCAGAAGACGCAGGGTGGAAATATTTTGTTTCTTTGGATTAAAAAAAGAAATTTCATCGCGGATGAACGAGTGTTTCTTTTGGGGTCTGAGGTAACTTTCTTTCAGAGTATGCTAAAAATGTACGACTGGTAGGTGAGCGAGAGGTCGAAGAGCAAAAAAAGTTGCTGCACGAAAAGGTAAAAAGCGGGGAAAGAATGAAAGTACCCCTCTCGCGTGATACTGCCAAGAATCTCTTTGTTTGCCGGAATTTTTGGAATATCCGAAAAACAGAGGCAAAAAACGGTGCTAAAGAAGAAGGCAAAAAATCCCACAGCACCTTCGAAACAAAGGGGCTATAATACTTTGAATTCTAAAGTGTACCTTAACCACTTTATTTGCATTAAAAACTATTTTCTTCAAAAACCTTAAACACAACATTCAACTTCACCACAAAGTCAAAAAATTACTAAAACTCTCACCACAACGACAAAGCACACTCGTAAGCAATCCCATCCTCGCGAAAGAAAATCCATCATCTCTCCCATAACCTCATAAAAACCTCGGACAAAAGACGCGCCAGCCTCTGAAATAAAAAAGCGTGGCGAAAGCCGCGTAGGTGTATGGTTATCCAGAGTTTGTGCTCCGCGGGCCATCACGGAGCGGTTGCAGCGTCGAGTTCCGGTGTGCCGGAAGCTAACGAGCGCATCAGCCGGTGCGCGCAAGCAGCCGAGGACTTTTGGAGGGCGCAATCGAAGCGTCACCGTGACGCGCGCGCGCACGCGCCGAGGAAAGCCGATCCGGTGCGGCGCCTCGGCACTGTGTGAGCACGCCGGAAATCAGCGACGCCGAAAACAACGAGGGGGCCTCTCGGATTGTTTTACCGGCGACAGGTTGGCTTTTGTAGGTGTGGGATGGCCGTTAGTGCGTAGAAAATTGAGTGCTGCAGTGAACTTGTGAGTTGATCTTGGATTTAATTAAATGTGAAAGCTACTTGGTAAAAATGAAGTAAGGTCGGCGTTAAAAACCATATCTGTGTTTCCTAAAAAGACACGTATATATTTATCTTGTACCATTATATGCAAATATCAGCTTCTGCGCACCACGCGGCTTTTTTGCGGCACGCATTTGCCATTTTTATCAGAGCCGCGTATGCAAAATTGCATGTTTTGCGAACGAGAAAATTAAACGATCCCCGCGCGCGCGCGCGGCTATCCGCAGAAAAAGCGAGGAGCGCCGAGCCCTGAGAATAGCTATTTTCCATAGTTATTATTTAACCGAGGAATACGAAATTCCCGCTCGGGGCGGCCGCGCGCGTACTTTGAATAACATTTACGCCCTCGCGCCGAGTGACCGCATCGCCCCCCCTCTGCGTTATCTTCACGGCAGCATGAAATTATCTCTGCTCTCTCTCTCTCTCTTGGGTATTTATATTTTTATAAACGTCGCTCGCTTCTCTGTTCACGTGCACCGAGAGCAAACTACGCGTGGCGAAGAGATAGGTGAGCTTTGCGCTGGGGCTTGTCAATGAGGAAGCTATTGATACTAGATAAGTAGCGAGCTGGATCCTTCGCGGTGTGGATCAGGTTATTTTTTTCTTACCTGTGTCAACCGCTTGGTAAATTACGTCAAAGTGGAGCTCTCAGCGCGCGGGAGAGATATCTTAAGTAAAGCTCGATCTCCGTGTCCAGCGCGAGCGGATTTCTTTATCGGCGTTATTTTTTACGGGCTCGGCTTACCGTATTAGTTCAATAAATAAAGATTAAGCCGACTACCTGGCTTGTTAAGCGAAACGTATTATAAGAAAACTTGAAATGAAATTATTGTATTAAAAGGTATGCGTTAATGCTTTAAAAATGTAAATTCCACTGCAAACATAAAATGTTATTAAAAACTGTAGCGCGAAATTTGTCGTAAACCGCTTTTATAATCCATGCATAGCTTACGTTCCTATAAACATCGTACTACAGTTACCTCAAAATAAATGTTACGGAAAGCCCATAATTACGATGTAAATAACACCTACGACGAGGCTCCTCGATAAAACGACTAAAAAAACCACACACAGATTTATGAAATTATCGATTTTCAAGTTACAGCTTATACCTCGCATCAGCACGAGGCAGCTTCCTGCACTTGCCTGCAAATTTCCTCGAGTTGACTCGGCCGCTTGCGAGCAAAGACTTATATTACGTACGTGAGCGCTTTCTCAACGACTTAGCACCTCTGAGCGATCGTTTCCTCTTATTTTTTCATCGGCGCTTTGACGCTCGCATAAATTGCATGGGCGGCCGCTTGCGCGCATTTCAATTGAAAATTGATGATTGCATTTACATGAAAAATCGATCGGACGCGTGTCGGATAAAAGCGATAAAATTAACGCTTTAACCGCCCAGAGTAACGACTTAATAGATCGGTCAGTTTCTAGAATATCCATCGCGCCCGGCCTACAAGTGTTAAAAACGTTAATGCAACGAGTATTTAAAGCGCGATTTCGAAATAAACTCATTGGCAACGCATTCCAAATTACGCAGCTATACGCGTGTTTCTTTGTGCGATTCTTTAAAAATGAGAAGCATTTTTACGCATCACGAGAGAGAGAGGCGAGGAAGGCGTGAAAGGTGTAATGCTTAATAGCCGGTTGAGCCAAAGCGCGGCAAAAGATGCGCATAAAGCAATCGGTCATTAAATGCAAGAAGAAGCCGGAGTTGGGCGTTGGACGGGAAGCGTGAGAAGATGCGCCAAGCGAAAACCGCCCGCGAGTCTCTCTTCGCGCGCGTCCGCTTCCAAAGACTGCATTAATTATCTTTTTACGTCGTTATTAGCGGCGTACAATGCACCCGATGCAAAACATCCGCAGCTTTGTGATGCCTTTCAGAGTCTTGTGCCTTTGAAAGGCTGTTATTTGCTTTTGCTGTTATTTTACGATACTTTGTTTAACAGTTGTTTTCAGTGTTTACAATATTTTAAATCAAAAATAAAGATCGATATAATTTACTCTAATTAAATTTTGAATATTGCCTTGGTGGAAAACTGACCAAATTCTGGGCAGAATTTCTGGTCAACAAACGTTAAAATAACACTTATCTAGAAATTCGCTGCTTACAGCATTTCCAGAATTTTTTGCTCAGTTATTTAAACATTTATTGACCAGAAATTCTCCCCAGAATCTGGTCAATTTTCTACCAGGGAGACGAGAACAGTATTGCAAGAAAAAAAAAGTTCAGCGCCAAAAGAATTCATTTAATGTGGATATAGGCAAATCGTTGAGCCATTCAGAAATCGCCGAGGTAATTACCGCGTCGAAGCTCGCCGAATCCTTTATACTCCTTCTAGCCATTAAAAAATCGCAAGCCATGAATGCCGATACGTTTTTTGTGCGCTCGGAATTCAGGACCGATTAAGAGTAAGCCAGCAGCAGCCGGCGCAGTCTCGCAATGCAATTTCACGTCTCCCTCGCCGACTAGGACGAATTAGGGTGTCGGAGGAAGAGCTAGCTATAACCGGTAGCCAAAATAAGAATCGACTCTTTTCGGGAGTGATCATTTACTCCCGGCCTTATTATTGTTCGACCCATTTTTCGGGCGCTCCCGGCTACTCCCACAGATTTGCTTTGTGCCGGGGCTGGAATATAAAGTAGCCTTATTTTAGCTGGAGGAGATTTTTGGGGCGAAAGTAGACGAAATTGGTATCAGATTCCTGCGGAGTGGTTCTATCGGATGAAGAATTTAGTTTTCGCGTGACGGATGTGGGTTGGGAGGTAGAACGATTTACACTTGATACGTTATGTAAATTTTATGGATGGAGAATTGGTTGGGATGGGAAAATGATAAACGCAGCTTTTACGAGAAATATTTTTTTAACTAATATTGCTACTGAATTGCAGCTATGATTCAATAAAAAATTCAATTTCATATTATTAATCCCGTATTAAAAAAATTATATTCAAAACATATGGACCTATAAAACTTCACCGCAACATGATTAATAGACACATAACATTTTTCTAATCCCTCCAGTCACCCAGGCATTAGAAAACACAGCTCGCGTGAAACTCTAGCCAACCTAATAAAAGCGGCCCCCTTTGTCGCTTTTTACGACTGAAAGAGTTTTCGGTTTCGCGCGGACCGCTCGCCTATATAGTAGCACAGTTGACTGGCTGCGTGCGCGCGTGGGTTAAGCCGAGCTCGGCGAGTCAGGACGAGACCGCAACCTTCGCTTCCCACCGGCGTAACATATTAATTATGAATTACCAGCGAGCGTTCAATTTTCTGGAACTACCATAGTTATTTGGTGAATTTCTGCTGATGAATTTGCACGTGCGACTGGCCAGACTATATCCGTTTCGATTAACGGTCGTGGTTCCGCGCTGTATATAAAATATTATGTACCCCAGTGCGCAGCGACTTTCTCGCTATGATTTTTGTCACGCTTTGGAGGAAAAGCATATGAGCGCGAGAAAAAAAAATAATTTAACGTCCGCGTGTGCATTATTCATTTGTTTACTAGTCCGCTTACGAGCAGCACATTTGAATTTCTCGCTCTCTGCTCCCATTCCGGAACTCGCCGAGCCTGCGAATCGTTTTAAATAACGCGCGCATTCTCAGGCCCCCGCCGGTTTTTCGAAATCACCTCACGAGCGCGCCGCGCTACAGCAGCCAGCAGCAGCAGCAGCCAAATGTAAATCGCAAAACCAGCAGCCGTGTTCTTTTTCTCCTCGCTCCTTCCTACATCGGCGTTAAATCGGCGAGTACACGCGATGCGGTCACCGTCGCGGAATTCGCAAGCCGTGAAAATACAGAGAGCCGAGGGCGGGCATTTTTATAGCTCGCCGCTTGCGCCGAAACAAAAGGGCGCGAAAGAGAGGGAGACCTTTCTCCGCGGTATTCTCGATAAACGCGTAAAATCGACTCGCGCGCGGAGTGCGAGATCTCTCTCCTTGGGGTGCGAGGACAAAGGCGCCTTTTTGTCGCGATCAGGCCGCGATCAAAACAATCTGTCGGCCGGCGACTTGAATGGAGGCGGCAATTTCGCGGCCCTGTAGAAAACTGCGCCGAATTGCCGAATAAATTGTTTTCTTCCTTTCTTCCTTCTCTCGCCTCCTGTCTTCTGCTTTTTTTCTTCGCCCCACGCGCCTGCCTTTCTCCGCTGTTGGAATCGCCGTAAACAAAATTAAAAGAAGCCGTATTATCGCCTCCATTCGGCAACAATAGGACGTCGTTAACGCGGGGGCCTATTCTTTATAGGGCCGATATTGTTGACGGGGTGAAAGGCGTGGGTGCCATGAGGACCTGTCGGTTTTTTTAGGCGCTTTTTTTTTTAATTGAGAGAGAGGCTCTTTGTTGGCCGCTTTTGGTGGTGGCGCGCCTTTTTTGGCGATCGATTTTTCGGCTCGCTCTCGACGAAAAGCTCCGTGTCGTAATTGAAATTTTATAGATCGGGAAGGAAGAGAGGAGGTGGAAAAGGGCGAGGGTGACGTAGCCGATTTAAAGATGAAGTTTGTTGTCGTTTTTGGATTTTTCTATTAGGAAATAATTAACTTTGGTTTGCTATTAATCAAAGTTCTATTTGATAGATAGTTGGCTTTGCTCTCTTCATATTATGTTCAAATTGTATTTAGAATAAGGTTCTTTACACGCATACACTTGGTAATTAAGAATTTTGAAAAATTATTTGCAACATTATGATTAAGTAGATAAAAGAAACATTTCAACTTTAATGATTGCTGTAAAAAAATAAAACACACTTCTCCCGTCGCTCGCTGTAATTAAAAGGAAGAATATCAGCAACAAAGTCAATCCTTCAAAGTTCCTTGAGATATTAACCGCATTGATGGCCGTGATAAATAAGGGTTTATTAAGCGACGATGATCGTCTCGCTGGTTAGTTATAAGACCCGCTGCTGCAGCTTCGACCAAGAGGCGCGAGAAAGAAACGAGGATCGAGGATCTCGATGGGCTCTCTGGAGCGAAAAAAAATAGCTCATTTAATTCGAGGCGCCCCACCTTCTCTCGACGCTATTAGGCCGCGGCGTTTTTGCATTTTTGCCCTATGAATTCATCTCGCCGAAATTAACAGCCCAATTAAAGTGGCCATTAACTTCTGAAAATATCTCATTAGGCCTAGGAATCGCCGGCTGACTTTTTTAATGCGCTGAGGTTTTTGCGTGGAAACGGCCGGGTGCCGATTAAACGGTGTTGGGTCCTTCGTTACGGTGCCAACTTTAGACTTGGCGTTCTATCTTATCGAAGCATTCAGTTTTTAACGAGCGTGAAGGTATTTTTAGCAATTTAGTATGGAAATAATATCAACAATTTTTATTTCTATTTATTGGTCTAGATAAAGATTATCAGAGTTTTAAGCAGCTGAAAGTGTTTATAACCCAATTACACTTTTACCGTAATTAATTAGTTTTGCTTCACTGCACAATTTTTCCTGTTACTTTTTCATCATTACCAAAGTATTCCAAACATGTACACTTCCATCATCCAAAAGTCAACATTGCTAGTTACACATTTTTCCAAACCACGAGCGGAATGTCATCCAATATCCGACGTGTATCATTTTTATCCCAGCCTCAAAATCCATTGCGCAAGAGGATTTAGAGACGCGGTCACGCCTAATGCAGCTAGTCCCGATAAACTAATGCAATTCCGCCAGCGCTGAATAAACAAAAATGTTATTCCGCGCGGCCGAACGACGACCGGTTCTCTACCACATATCCCTAATGGATTCGTCTACGCTCTACCTATCAACCCGATATTACCCAGATACATACCCATAAGCCGACCAACGCATCAGCCAAAAAACTCGGGCATCGATTTTTCAAAAAGCTCGAGTGCGAGCGGCTAGGAATAAAAGGCCCTGGAGTAGATAACGCGCCAAGGGAATCATCAATCATCCGCCGGCGCCTCGCGCGCATTGTCTTACATATAGCCCCGAGCGCTCGTCAGGTGCGTCTAGTTCCTTCTCTCTCTCGTCAAGTTTTAGGGTCCGGTCCGCTCATTGTTTTACGCCCGCAGCTGAAGGTCGAGCGAGGCTGCGTTTCGCGCGCGGCTTGTTTGTTCGGTCCGAAAATCATCGATTTGTGCGAGCGCGTGGCCGAGGCGATCGGATTCTTTTTCGGCACGCGTGCGCGCGAACGCTTTTTCTGCCTATTGTCTTTGTTTCACGGCTGATTTTCGCGCTTTTGAAATTCACTTGAAAGTCATTGTTTTCACGGAACAATGGATTTTAATTTGAAAGTTAGCGGGCTTTGTCGGACGAGATTTTGCCCCCGCACACGCGCCGCTGCTGCCGGCTGCGAGAGGTAATAAGTCCGAGACTCGGGCCAGAAAACAATGTAGTAATGCTGGACTTTTTTAGAATACAAAGGGAAGGCTAATGCGCCTGGCTTCGGTGAGCTTTTAAGGAAACGAATTATTGATAATGAATATTGCGAGCGCTTGATGAGCCGAGCAAAATTCCATTTTTTTTCCTTTTTTTTAGGCAGAGATTTATGAGGATTCTTATGTATTTCGAAAGATAACTGCAAAAGTCATGTTTATTTATAGAGTTACTTTTAGAATTATGTAATAAGTTTATTATTACATAAATTATTATTATTATATAAATTACACATTTCACTTAAATATAATATTTTTTTTTGTAAAATACCATTTAATGAATGATTACACGCAGACCATAAAAGATAAAATAAATGCACTTAGAATGTTTCCAACTTCGCTTCATTAAGCGTAAAAAACAAGAATGTTAATTCGCTCCCCTCCCTTAAAATACAACCTTTCCGCCTAAGCCAGACATCTCAATGTCCCCGAAAATTATTAAACCCCAATGAACAACTCGTCGCGTTAATTGCGCTACCCAGTTAAAAAAACTAAAATAAATAAGTCTCCTCCACTATACTTTCCTCATCTGTCCCATACATTCAACAATTTGCCTCGTTAATCAGGCGGCAGTCCACCAGAGAATTCCAGCTGATCTTTAGGGTATACGCGAGACTTATATGCTTGACGCGCAGCAGAAGCAATTCTCAGGACGATGAATCAGTCGCGCGAGGCAGTTTAGGGATTTGTGAGAGCAGCGCATCAAGGAGGAGGTAACGCAGCGCGATAATGATTATTTGGGGCGTTTCTATTTTCGAGGTGCAAGCCGTTTCGCTCCTTTGTGGTGTTGCGCGCGCGCGAGGGAGATTTCGACATTTGTCATGGAAAAGAACCCCTTTCGAGTTAATACGTTTTCGGGGGATTATCGGGGCTTTGTTTTGTGCCGGTAATAGCTTTTTTTGATGGATCGCCGGTGCGAGATTTAATTTTGGCCGGAAGATCTATTGACTCGTTTGGTTTAATGTTTTGATAATTTTGCGTTATTCATGCAAAATGAAACAATTAGATTACAAATCTGAAGCTATTTTTTATGTGTATTTAGTACCTAGATCCACGTTTCATCGATCATCTTTCGAACACCCATTATCCCTTTACACTTTTTACACTTCAATTCCGCCAGACAAGCTAGAAAAAAACGAGAATCAGGGTCAGCAAAAACCCACCAAAAAAAAGAAAGTAAAAACCAAAGATGAAACGCTTCTCGTTAAGCCTTTATCCTCGCTCGCAGCCCTTTTCCATTTTTACGGATCGCCAGCGGCCAAATCTCCGGAATCATCGATCAACTGACCCGCGTCAAGCCTGTACCCACGCGGCAAAATTCCGCGTGGTCAGCGCTATTTTTCTCGCGCGTTTCCTTCCCAAGAGTATATAGTCCAAGAGGCGCACGCGCGATGATTTTTTTCGGAGCAGGTGACTACGAGGCGCTGCTCTCTCGCCCCCACCTGCGCGCGCGCGCTTGGGACACCCCGCCGAGCTCCCCCATAAAAATCAGAAATTAAAACCAAAAGCAATTACACTGATCTATAGGGCGGGACTGCCGAGAGAGCGAGGGCTTATATGACTCGGCATTTGAAAGCCACTTGCGCCGAAGGTTCCTCATTTAAATTTTTTTTCGATTTTCGAAATTTATGCAATAAAATGAGCGCGCCGCGCGGCTCGGAAATTAATTTTTCTGGCTCGTGAAGGGCTTAGTCGAATGTTTATTTTCTCAATGAACATAAATTTCTTGGGAGTGTCGGACTTGGTAATAATTGTATGCGGACTCTTCTTGAGTGCTTTTATTTTAGGGTTGATTTGTTTACTAGTCTAATTAGAGCAAATACAATAGCAGCTAATTTATGTTTTAAACAGACACAATTCTTCTCGTTTAATTTTACTTTACTTACAGCTACCGAGAATACCCAAAAATTCAGCCCCACACCACTCCGAAATCTCAGCTCCCCAAAAAAGGAAAAAAATCCTCAAGTGGCCTTTACGCGAGCTTACCTCTTAACAAGCACGTGTTCACCCTCGAGGCCCTTTACGTACACAAATAGCCGAAACGTCGAATTTTTGTTTCCTCGCGTTATTCCCTCTCAGCAGAAGCCAGCGACTTGCGCGTGTCCGCGCAGCGACTACCAAAAAGGCGTGCCTAAACAATGAAGTTTATGGGCGAAGGGCTCGCGCAGCAGCCACCATTAAAACAATCGACGCTGGCTTTCTGGCCGCAGCGCAGCAAGCGAGGGGGATGCAAATGCGCCCAGCCAACACAATAGCGTCTCGGGAGAGAAGCGCGCGGCAGTAAATACCAGTATAATTGCCAGGGACTTGCGAATAAGCGGGAGGGAGAAACTCGCGAGAAACGGGGGCTACTGCAGCGAAAACGAGCCTTTCGAAGGTAGAATGCATGCAAATTTTCAGAGGATGCGAGAGGTGGAGGCTTGGTTAGATTATGGCGAGGAGGCGGCGTTTGGTGTATGAAAATTTTTGAGTAATAATGATACGGTTGTTGATTGTAATAGTTTTGACCTTATAAAGTAGCTGCTTAATGATGCTTAAGTTGATTACACACGAGGATAACAATATACAATTAAATTTAACTAATGACACACATTATTCGATTTTAATTACCCTTAATAACAGCCGCACAATATCCACGTATCTCGATCCGCCTTAGCTCCGCTCGCTTAGCTCGATTAATCAGCCGGCGGCCCATCAAAATCCATATCGCTGGCGCGCTATCAAAAAACGTCTTCTGTCCCAGTTTCCTCCAGCCATATAAAAGAAAAAGAAAACGGAAAAAACGAGAAGCCAAGCAACCAAATTAACTTTCTCACGCGGCGCGTCCCCTCTTATCTCCTCCTCGTGCTTCTCCCTTTGTGCTCCCTCGCATATCATCCTCGGAGGATGCAGCTTCCGCTCCTCGTTTGCCGCCTCACTCCACTTTCCCCTGCGTCATTAGAGAGCGTCTCTCGCGCGCTATCGGCGATGCGCTTAGCTTTTAGCTCGATGTTAGGCCGCGCGGCCGAGCCGATAAGCCGGCTATCGGGAAATAGCTTAGTTGTACTTTTTTTCCATCGCGACGGCGCCCCAAATTCGTCGCGCGGGGGCCTCGTTTGAATAAAAAATTACCCGGCGCCGCTGATTTCTTAATTAAGGAGAGACGGGGGCGCTCGCTTATCGGGCGCATGAATTAATTACGTTATCGACGATAAATTTCCGAGTGTATTCGGTGGCGTTTAGTGGAAGCTGGGAATCTGGAGCTTCTAAGGCGAGCGGGGATATAAAGCGATGAATTTAGTATGGCGACTTGATTAACTTGGGCAAATTAATATTTCATCTTGTTAAATTAAATTTGCGGTAAAATTTACGGCGCGTTTCTGCCTAATAAAGTATGCCTTAATTCGCCGACAAAGCTTCAATTTTTATTAGACTAGTTAAAAATTTAAAATACCCCTTAAACAGTAAAAGCTAAACGTTCTCGTTGTTCGTTTACAATCAATAAATTAAAATCTGGCCGGGTCAATGAAGCCATAAAAGGAAAAACTGTCCACGCTCATCAAAAACCATCCTTACAAGACCCACTCCCATAAACCAATTCCCCCTTTTCGAAAAATTTAATTAACAAGATCCCCGCGTGACGCTTCGGCGAAACTCTTCAATACTCACAAAACGAGAGCCGTAACGTAACGTCGTCGTCCCGGTGAAATAACGCTGACGACCGTATCATAAAAGCTTCGCTATTAATTAAACGCGCCTTTCACGCTGCCACAAGCGACTGTTTTTTTTTTTTTATACAGCGCCGAGGTTCGAGCAGCGCGTCTATTTTATTGCCCCCGGCTGATTCGACCGTTAATTTTCAATTTCATCCCGGCAAGAGGCAGCTCGAGTGCGCAGACCGACCGAATTTAGAGGCTGCTTCTCGGCTCGTTTTGCCGCTCGTTTTGTGCGCTGGGGCAAAGCCTCCGCGTCATCTTGCAGCTATCAGGCTTAGATCTGGTGGAGCGATAATTAAAAATTTCTATAAGCGTAGGATTGCCATTAACTGCGGTAAATCATAGTTTTAAGTTTGCTAGCTGTTTTTTTTGGGGGAGGACGCGTAAAATGTTTATGGACTGATTAAGAGAGATTGGGGTAAGAGTAAAAAACATATAGCTTGAATAATTGTAATGATACTTGCTTCACACCTGTACTGGAATCTCGAGTTTCCTTAATTGTTTAGTTTAACACCTTTGGTATTTACTATCCAGATAGCATAAAGTTTATTTCGAGTATATTTCATCTGACCGTTATTCTAATTAGCTAATTACTTTCAGAAATATTATTTACCATCTCACCGTAATAAATAAACTGTCTTCTTCAAGTTTTTCTTATTCTTACTGCTCGTATAGGTTTAAAATTAATTTAACATGATACGTTATGCTGAGACATCCTAAACAAAACAACTCGAAATTGCCAAAGCGGCGTATGTCCGCCTCTCGTTCGGCCAAGAAACGAGAGCTACCAAATACCTATCACCTGCATACTGAGATTCGATTTCAGATAATGCGACAAACCCTCTCTTTAGCTTTGATGTTGTACCGATAATCACACGGCTACATTTTATTTCCTCCTATATCCAATTCCAAGCGCCAAAGGACCATACAAAGTTTACACTAGCTTCGAATTAATCAAAGTAGAAACAATTTCGTGCTTCTACATCCACGTCACAAAAATCAAAGAACTCACTGGCTCAGCTGCTCAGCTCACAGAGCCAGAGCCAACAACAATCAGTGCCCTCATAGCGCGCACCGTCCCAGTCGGCGGCGGCGGCAGCCGCGAAATGGCCAAGCCGTGTTTGCAGATTGGCTCGCTATCGCCGACACCCTGTCAAGTCTCCGTCGTTTCCTTTTTCCGCCTCTCGCTGTGGGAAGTGAAAAAGGAAGAGGAAGGAGAGATAAAAAGAACACGCGGCACCGGACACGTGCGCCTCTGGCCGCGGGGGAGGGGGAAAAAGGAGGCCATTAGGGGAAAAGCGGCCCCGTAAGGATGTACAAGCGCGGCCTAAGTACAACGTCCGGCAAGCTTTCTTTTTGCGAGTCGAGGAGACTAAAGGTAAGGTGATAAGGATGCCTTTCGAGAGTTTCTTGAGATAAGGCGAGCTGGTCGACATGGTATCGATAGATTTTATCGGGTTTAATGGAACGGAGGATTAGGCGTAGGAATTAGTTCGGTGCTGTTGGGTTTAATGAGTAAATGATGCTGACTATGTTAGAAGCTTAACCTAGTGAATTAAGCAATAGTTAGTAAAGTGTTGCAGTTTGTTTTAAATACTCAAAAGTTCAGCCCGAAATCATTCCGATCGCCCTACAGAAAAAACATTTCCATCAGCTCCTTCTCTCCTCGCCAAGTAAAAACAAGAAACCATCAGACCAGACTCTACATCCGGCAACCTACCCAACTCTTTTCCCTCGTCAAAAGAAGCCGGCCGCTTCTTGCGTCCCTCTCTCGCTCTTATCACACGCTCCCCGTCCACTTCGTTACGTTTTCGGGCCGCTTGACTCGAAAAGGCGGGCGCTCCACTCTTACCTGTACACAGTCTCAGGCATGTCCTTCCCCAAGACAGGCCCTTATCGACAAAGTGCCAATATTGATCGTGAGGCGCGCGCAGCTGCGGAACCGTCCCCAGCGGAAGAGCAAGGCCAAAGGGCCTTTTATTTACCTTATGGGGTTATTAGGGAGATATTCGGACTTGCTATAGCGTATTTCGTCTAGAGTAGGCGCGATAATGCACCTTGGATCTGTCGTATAAAGGGGCTATCTCTACGGGCCTGAGTGGTCCTGCTCTCAAATACTTATTTTTTTGTTTAAAGAGCGTATTACGTAAATAATCGCGATAGGGAGTATGCGTCTTCGTTTTTTTTTTGCGGCCGCAAAAAACGGCTAGTTTAGATTATCCGCAGTGGCGCTTTGAGGCGTTCCGCTCGCCGCTGTTATCAGTGACGTTTATGCGAAAAAATTGGAAATTACGAATAGCGGCTTATCATTGTGCGTGCATTATAAATATCAGCGGCTTCATAAATAAGAATTTATATTTCTAGAAATAACCGGTGATAACGCGCCACTCTTCCGCAATACTTAAAATAAATGCTTTTCCAATACACACGCGACTCGAGCGTTATCGCTAATTAAGCATCTTTAAAAACTCATTCTTAACTCCCAGCCAAAATTACAACCGTGAAAGCGGCCTTTCAATCCTGCGATTTCACCCTCGACCCAATCTCCCGCGTCCGACTCACGTAGCCGGTATATACCTTTCTAAAAAAATCAAGCGGCTAAACGAGGGCCACGTTTCGATTTTCAGGCTTGTTTGGGTTATAGGTGAGCTGCGCGCGGGACAAAAAGGATTAATGAACTCGCTGCCGGTAATATCCCGGAGTCTAAGCGCGAGCAAGCGGGCTTCTTGTGAAATATATTTCTAAACACGGTGCAGGCTCAAGCTCGGTTCTCCGGAGGGGCGTGTATAATAATACCTATTAAAGTGGACGCGAAAAGGAGCCGAGTGCGCGCTCTCGTTTCGCTGCGGCCCTTTTCGTTTGGTGCAGGCTTGGGTACTTAGGTAACTGGAGAATTAAATTTGCTCGAAATTATCCGTGGAACGTGTGTTTTGAGGTTCTGGAAGGTAGGGATATTGTTTTGACTTGTGGGATTATTGGGATTTATACAGGAAATTTTAAAAAGTCGTTATTGGATTTTCGGTAATGCGGGGTGATACTACAAAAAATCAAAAATAACCCATTAGACATTCTTTAACCATTAATAAATATAAAAGAACCCGTGTGGTTTCGATATTTTGTACTGTAAACCAAGCCGAAAATCTTCAGTTTCACAGCGGAAGATTATAAATTTTTTTCTAAACAAACCGCGAAACCTCAAAAACCTAATCCCACCTCGAATCTCAACCCATATATATCCACAAAAAGGCGTATACGCGAGATGCGCGCAGGTGCCTGCTCCGGTTACCGAGGCGAAGTGCCGCGCGTACGTATATAACAAGTCTCCCTTTCTCTACCCTCTGTCGGCCAAATCGCCGCGCTTGCGTTTTGTCTGCGTCCACGCGAGCGACAAAAAAAGGCTCTCGGGTAAATTCTTAAATAACCTCGTCGGCCGCGTGTGTTTTTTTTTTTATCGTCTGATTCACGTACGCGAGTGTACAAATGAGAAGAGATGTTTTACTTGCGTGCGCGCGCGATCGGCTCTCTTCTTTCCTCTTTCACCATTTTTTATGTGCTGAAATTCGAGATGCGGAGGGGGTAGAGGGAAGGGACTATCGTGATTCTCAAGTGGTTTGGAAATTTTTCTCGGCTGCGCTTGTGAAATGTAGATTGTAATTATGTGCTAGCGATATTTCGATTGATGGTGCGTGTGTGTGATTTCTGAGATTGAATGGTGTTGTAGGGATGCACGAAAATTTAGGGGGAAATCATCGGTTAGTGTTATTATAGTTAGATAATAAGTGAGTGTTGAAATAAAATATTTAATAACTTTCGTAATTTTAAAAAGTTGATAGAAATAAGCTCTTAAAAGCCACTTAATCTATGGATACTAAATTTACCATATTTCAGCAAATTGAATAAAATCAATAAATCCCCCACAAACAACACAGCCTTAACGATCACCACCTAAATCAAAGCCTTTACACTCCCAACAAGCCAACCTCCCCCTCCAAATGAGACAACCCCATCCCCCTCAATTTATTACACCCACATCCAACTCCCCCACCCCGTCTCCATTATTTCCGCAATTATTCGCGAAACGTAAGCCTCGTCCGTCGTATATTGGAAACGCCCCCGCTTGCGCGCTCGGTAAACCGATCCCCTGACGGCGGCTCCTCTTTATCCTTATATACAATCCGCACACCCGCAGCCGCACGTGTGCACACACTCCTCGAGATATACCTTACCCAAGCGGCGGGGAGGAGGTAGAGGCGCGGTGGATCGCGGCGCCTTATAAAGGCAAAGGTCCGAGAGCTGCTGCTCTCCTCCTCTCTCTGCCTCCTCTCCTTCTCGGCCCTTTTCTCAGGCGCATTACATCGCATTATTATGATATAAGCCCCGGCGTGGCACGCGCCTCTGCATATAGGCGAAAGCTCGCGGCGCGCGCTCACGTCAGTGGATTCCTCCTCGCGCTTGTATACGTATATTATAATGTTGGGATTTAAGGTAATTCTAATTGCGGCTTGAGAGCTGAACTTTGCGCTCGCAAGAGAGAGCTGGATCCTCTGACGTGGATTATAAATGCCGGCATTACCAGGTGTATTGTAGCGTGTTATTACGCGCACTTGCCGGATCGTAAGATTGCGAGCGCATGTGCATGGGCTTGTACGGAGAGCGGGAGGGTTATTCCGAGGCTTTGAGTGGTTATCGCTGCCGACGAGAGTGCTGCATTTTTGGAATCGTGGATTTTTTTGACGCTGGGTTTAACGCAGGTTTGATTGGCTATTAATAAAGATTTATAGGAGAAGTGCCTGGTGTACTGTTGGTAATATGCGCGACTACGCGTTTTTCAGACTCTGTAAGAGGGATTTGATAAAACGTTAAGATAGTCTTTCGTTTATTTAGCCGCTAATCCATCAGCGTGTTTCATATTTCAAAATAGCCATCTGCACAGGTTAGGTAACGTTTCAGCCGCTAATCCTCGCAATTAATCGCATCGTTTACTTACGTATAATAAAACTTTAGCTCCTCGTGCCCGCGGGCCATTCTACTAAAAGCTTACATTAGCTAAAATAAGAATCTTACCTCCATTCAAGCCAACTTAAAAAGAAACGATAACCGCCTGCATAATCCTGCCATTAAAACGAAGTAGGTGAACTTAGAAACGAAACCCTGCACTCGTCCCCGCTCGACGCACTCCCAGAAAGCCCATCAAGCTAATCAAAGCGGAGCAGAGACCTCAAAGAAACAATATAATTCCGAGGTAAAAGCCCCTCCCCTGAAACTTGTATATACAAACAGAATGCAGACTCTCTCTCTGCATACTCTCTCGCGCGTGCGGATCATAATTACGTTATCATCGGCAAGGAGCTGCTCCCTCCTCGCGACTCGTTAACAGACCACTCTCGCATATACGCTACAAAAGGCCCCGTCTGCATACGCTTATGTTTGTCATAACGCGATGCATCTCGTGTAAAAGGAAAGTATACGCACGCTGCCGAGAACTCCCCGATATTATCTTATATACGCGCGCGTACAATAGCAGCGTGTATACACGTGTAGGCTCGGTAGCTTCTCGGTACATACGCACGCGAGGGCCGCTGCGAGCTCTGAAGCAATTGTGCCCTGCTAATGCCCCGCGCGCGTGGGCGTGGTCGATATATATACGTGTATACGTATATGCATGCGTCGGTTATTAACTGTCGGCGCAATTGGCCCCGTAAGGCCCCGCAGTGCGAGGGACCGATGGACCCGAGACACGGCGAAAATGGTCTGTGAACTCGGAGCGGTCGGCTGGATAATTGGCACGTACGGGAGAGTTGGTTGGTGTATGCTGCGCAGAGAGTATGACCCGAGGACTTATTGCGCATTTTTTTCGGGGCGCCGAAGGAGAGAGATTTTTGCTTTTGAGGCAAGGTACTCGGGTTTTGTTTTTTCTTTTTTTTCTTTGGTGGAAAGAGAAAAATTGATGAAGTGGGTAATTATAAAGAGTGAGTTTTTGACTTTCGAGAAATTTTTCTGCACATTAGGGCACATGACTACATTTTTTAAATCTAGTTTTTTAAAGTACTTAATTTTTATCAGAACTCTAATCTTAAGTAGATTTATAATAATACATCATCACAAATTACATTAATGTTTTAAATAAATTTACAACAAAATTCAAGAATTAAAATAAATATTAATTTGCCATAATTAATGCCCTAATTAAAACCCAATTCCATAAATCAAACCAAAGCACTCGCGAAACTCTTAAACGACAAAGCTCGAAAGCCATTACAGTCAATTTCTCCAACTTACTACCACGCGCAGCTCGTGGATTTTCGGACTCGCCCACGTGCCGCCACTTAGCTCTCCGCGCTCCGCAATATATGCACTACCTCGCAGCCGGTTATTAACGATTATAACAAGCCAAAGCCTCGCTTACACAGCAGCGATTAAAAGAATCTCTCCGAAATAGCTGCGAGAGCTCGCGCGCGCTTCAACTCACAAAGCAGCAAGCCGTTCTTTTATACAATGAGACTGTATCCTTAGCCGAATGTCCGCCCGAGGTGCCGAGAGGGAGAAAGAGAGAAAGAGGGACGTATGACGCGATAACGAGATGCGTTATTAAGCTCATCGTTCGAGGTTTTCAGCTCGCGCGCGGGCTCGTTGATTTGCGATAAAGCGCGCAGGCTGCAGCCGCCTCCGAGGACTCGTAAAGCCACACGGTATGATTTTGCGTGTAGGGAAAACTTTTCTGCGCTTGGCTAATTTTTACTTTTAAATTTCATTGCGGTCGTTTGTGAGCGTCTCCTGCCTCTCTGTGTGTATACTTTTCTCCACGCTCAAACATGGCTTTTGCTGTAATTTTATATTTTAAATTTAATGGTGTTTCTCTGGTTTTAAATAAAAAAAAACCATCTAATTTCCATTATATTTTATAGTCGCCCGTTATTGAATTTCGAGCCGCTCCGAGGAAAATATCACCTGCTTTATAGCACGACAACAAATTTCATTCGAGAGATTCAGCGAGAAAAAAATAAAAGAAACCATATACATATCCATGAAAAACGGCCGCTCGACATTAAAAATGTAATTGCATCTAAATGAAATATTTAAATTGCCCTTCTGCCGGCGCGCCGTCCTGCCGCAATTACCAACTACAAGAATTTAGCCGAAAAGCCGCTCTTAAAGTATTAATTTGCGAACGCGCGCGCCGGTCGCGTGTGCGCCCAGCTTGAGCGCTGCGCCTTGTCGATGTTATTATATACGCCTCCTCGCAGGCCGCAGAGCCCCCGTCGATAATAAATATTATCATATTAATATTTTAATATCCAGCCGCGGGACACGCACGAAACGCGCCCAGGAGAGATGAAAAATCGCGCGGATCTCGCGCACTCGTTTACAGTCGAACATTTACGAGCCGATTCTCATTTCGCATCCGCCTTGTTGCATTCGAAAGATAAACGCTTGTGGTTCGGGCGCGTTCGGCTTTGACGTAGTTTTGGGTTTGGTGCGTGGGTGCGGAGGTGTTGACACTTTATATTGTAATGAGGGGAGCGGGTGTGTGAGTCTTGCGTTGTGCTTTGGTTGGGTGCGTGGGTGGAGTGTAATGCTTTTTTAATGGTTGGTGAGACGGTGTATATTGAGAGCATGAAATTTGGTAATTAAGGAGATGGAGAGATGAGATGAATGTGGCTCGAGTGGAATGATTAAATTATTTAGGGAAGGAAATTTATAGATGATTATTTCTAATTCTAGCTTTGACTAATAAGAAATTTAGTGCAGCATGTGTACTTTCATTTCGAAAAATATGAATTTATTGATTGATTTATCTTTAAAATCGTATATTGAAAGTTACATTTGCTTGTTTAAATAATTCATCACGAGCAGGCTTCATTGTTTTCAAAAACAACATAACCTTATTACCATTTAAGAATTATGTACACCTAATGCATAAATCATACACTGCTATATTTAGAGTATTGATCTTCGATGAATTCATGCGGCAACCTAAAGCTATCAGAATCTCGAATTAAAAAGGCAGCATTGAATGAAACCACTTTAAATTCGTATTTGAAGATATACGATCGAGACAGTTTAGTAACACTCAAATTAACCCGAAACAGAAGAAATTTTGATTTAGCTTCCTATACATCGCACAGACAAAAAACCTTCCAAGGTGCTAAAACGAATTTATTTTTCTCCCATCCACAAGCATATTAACCCAGATCCAACCCTCCCCCCAACCTCACCATCAAAACCCCTCCCCCGTCCGCGATTGAAACGTCCTCAGCCGAATTCCGGCCCGCGGGGAATCTCCCTCAATAACCCCGTGCGCACACACAGCCGCTGATTTCCGAAATGAAGCCCAGAACCCAAGCCTTCCCCTCTCGCACGCGCCGATAAATCACACGAGAGCGAGCGGTCCTCTTACATAAACCGCATTCTGCAGCGAAATCTCATTCTCGGCGCTCCGCGAAAGAATGAGCAGGTGCGCTCTCTCTCCCACTGTCACGCTCCCTGCGCACAACTCTTCCTCCTCCTTCTTCTCCTTCTTCTTCCATCCTCCTTCTCTCAGCATCCTTTCTCTCAGCGCGCGCGCGCGGCGGATTTTAAGTGCTTTTTTACGCGGTTTCACCGCTTTGTCTCAACTTGTCTTTTTTATTTCTACCAGGCCGGCTCTCTTCGCCGAGGCTCTTATTTTTTCGCCGAGCGCGGACGCCCCCTCGCTTACACGCGCGCGCAGAGGTATAGCCTTGACTTTCGGCACTCGGGCGCGCCAGCGCACGCGCCCGCGTAATTGCGGGCGTGCAGTTGAGAGCCTGGATGTACAGGTGAAATTGCCTTGGGAACGCGGGATTGTTGTTTAATTGGGAATTTCGGAAATATTGCCGATTCAATTAGCACTCTTTCGCTGCTTGAATTATTTTTATCTTTTTCAGCCAATTTTTAATGTGGACTATTTTAATTGAGTGTAATGAAGTGAGATCGTGCTTTTCTGAGTCGACAATTTATTTTTGAGACGTTTACGTAATCCTTATTTTTGAAGAACAACTGCCAGTGATGCACAAGATATTTCGATCTAAAAATGCCTTTTATCACGTAACGTCCTGGTTATCCAATCATTATTGCTTCCTGACCACTCAATCAATTATCACCATTTATGCACGGCTTCGCCTAAAGAATTCCAAGTAAAGTTCCATAATGATCGATCGGATGAGAGCACTTGTCTCGATCAAAATTCTAGCCTTCACATTGTCATAAAAGCCCGAGCGGAATTCCTTAAGCTATATAGCGCATCCACAGGTGCTCCTACGCCGCTTTTTATTTCGCCCAGTTTTGCTGCTCATTTTTCATCGTGTTTCCTCGAGAGTAAAAGGATCCCGGGCGCCCCTGGCGGGAAGTCGTCGCTTCTTCTTCGGCAGACGCGAAGAATGAGGATGATGCGCGCGTACGGTTTAATCGCGACGCACCGCCGCTCTCTCTCGGTGTTTTCAATTGCGCCGTTTATGAGGCTGGAGAGTCAATTTTAAAAAATCGATCGAAAAATTGCTCGCGCGCTCGGCAGGAAGTTAACGATTTCTCGGACTCCTCGCACTTGCCCGCTCCGATGACTGCCGACGCTCTGTGTAATGAAAAGTTGCCTGTTCTTTTTTCCTTTTTTCTGTTCCTTTGCTAAATTGTTGAGGATTATTGGATTGTAATAACAGACTGAATTAACCTTTTATCTTCGACGAATTTCAGAGTGCACGTTCTGACGACAATACTCAATTTCGTTAATAATTACGTACAGGTCCGACGTCAGCATTATTTCATTAAATTCGCAATTAATTTTACTTGATAGTGAAAATGTTTAAAAAATTATAATTATAATTGCAAGTAGTTTTATTTTACTAGTCTATAAAAATCAAACGAAAATGATATATGTATCCTACTTTGTTTCTCGCGGCGCACTACCTCACAATTTATAACATCAAATTACATTATTTTACAACACTAAATTACCCCAGTGAAATATTGCAAATTTGTTTAAAAATTCACGTACAAAAAATCATCCTACCAGCATGATTTACTCGCGATCGAAAATAAAGGCGCATCTCTATAAATCAGGCATTAAGCTCGAATTTATTTTACAAACAACCATATCGAAGCAACAACGTATAAGTAAGCAACGCTCCGCGCAAGTAAAAGTAATCGGAGCCGTTGCGTCGGCGGCGTCAACGCGGTCTCTCTCTCCTCTCTCTCGAAAAAAACCAGTTCTCCCTCGAGGCGTGCGCGCGTCGCGTGCGTGGAACCGGGACTTTCGAAAATCTGGATCATATCTCCGGCCCGAGAGCCACCCGGCATTTAGCGCGTCGCTACAAAGGAGAGATCCTTGGGCGGAGATCGTTTCGCCCCGGCTTCAGCGAGCCTAAAAAGACGTTTTCCGAGGCCGACGGATTTTTCGTTGGCTGAGGCGGCGGCTTTTTTGCTTGTAATAATGCCTCTAATTATAAAGCACTCAATCCCCTGGCGGTGTTTCGGCTTTTATGAAAAGATTTATTTTTAATTTCGAGCTTCGTTTTTTTTTTCGGGTATGTTTGATTCGTTGTGGGAATGGTGCGGAGAAACTCCACCTTTTTTTCTATTAATTTAAAATAGGATTTTTATATCATTGGGCAAATTTTGAGTTCGGTTAATTATATGACCCTGCGTATGATGTATTCAAAATACGAGTAATAGAAAACGAAGTTTATTAATTAAAAATTAGATACCTGTAAATATTTAAGCATGTCTTACTATAATTTCATACACTGTTCCTATACTTGAATTTATTTTGTTTTGATTTTATGAATTTTCTTTTATTGTGATCTATCTAGAAAATTGAAAAGTAGAGTTAAATGGTAAGTTCAAATACAATTCTTCCAACAGCTTTTTTAAATCTTAATAAACCAAAAGCCAATCATATAAACATCTCCCTGCAACCTTCAAACCACCAGCACTAATAAGACGCATAAACGAATCATCTTAAAAAATCGTTAAAAAAATCCAACCCCTCCCAGGCCCCAACCTAAACGATGAAAAATCCCCTCGGCCATTTTTCCCGACTCATCAGGCTCTGCACTTGCCGGCGCATCACGCCTCTCTCCCTCGAACATTAATGAACCAGCGTTACTTCCAATTTCGGCTCCTCGTCTATTAGCAGCACCTGCACAAGCGGGGGTGCTTTCCGCAAAGGGTTGGGGGGGAAAAGATAAGAGGTACCCCGTTGCGGGCGAGGAGCCTCTAATTTGAAATTTCCGACTGGGAGGGTTCACGCGCCGGTGTTTCATCTTTTTTTTTAGTGCCGAATCGCTCGCGTGGATCGACCGCGATTGACCCTTGCCCGGCACTATACCGATTCTTTTTTCGAACCGCCTACGGTCAGCTGCGTTAATTGTGATTTTGGAGGCTTTTTTCGGGGCTCTTTTGAGGGTGGCGTAATTTATGTTGTTGCTATTAATCTTATCAGATTTATTGAGCTTTTTGTTGAACGGAAGAGCGAATTGATGTATCGTTCTGAATTATTTCGTAAATAATGCTTTTGTAAAGGGTTTATAATAAAATATAAAATAACAGAAATTGAAATAAAAAAAAATAAACGACTAAATGCGCTGTTTAAACTGACAAAATCCATAAATAAAGCATTTAATAAACCTTCCTACTATACCTTTCCAACTTATCTAATCCCGGATAAAAATATCATAAGCTGCCCACATACCCGATCTCTGTAATTATCGGCGCAGCAACCAGCCACCCGATTAAGCAGGATTCCGCGGCATTTTTAATTAACACCGACTCGCGCAGCGCAAGATAAATCCCCGGAGTTCCATAACTATTAAAAGTTACTATCATTCGGGTTCGCGCGAGCGGCTGCCTGTAAAAGCCGTTTCCTACATCGACGAAACGAGCCCCGCGCTCGTGTTCTATAGGTATATATATGCAGGGAGAGCGACCTCCTCGGGCGACTTTCACGCGCGCGCGCGCAGCAGACGCGTAATGCAAAATCTCTGTCACGATAATTTCGTGATTTACGAGCCGCGCGTGCAGCAACGCCAGCGTTGGCTTTTTTTTTTTTAATGGTCGGCAATCTGTGTGCTCTCGTATGAAGCGCGCAGGGCTTGGCTAAGATCGGTTTGTTTTTTCGTTCGCTGGGCATCTGCCAGTTTTTGCGACTAGGTGAGGTTTTGAATTAATTAGGATGGGTTGATGAGGAGAGTATACGTAGGACGTAGTGAAGTTTAAAAGTTGAAGATTATTTCTTTAGATTAATATTTAATAATATTATAATGTAATGTATGTCACATTTTAATGTTCAAATCTATATATTATTTTATAATAGATGAAGAGTTCAGAACGCAAGGAGACCAAATGGATTTTTTGGCGAAAATGGATTATTAATTTAATGGATATTAACTTAAATTTAAATCTAAATATAGAAATTTAATTTTCCAATCATAAAGTTTGCATTATTCAGAATCTGCAATGAAAATAAGTTTGCAATATTGAATTTTATTTGATGAGAATGAATCATATTTTAAAATAGACTTGGTCTCCTTGTGCACTAATATACCTTTCATATATCTATTTATCTACTAATGGTACTTCATGGTACTAGCTTGTTTTATCAATTTTTAAAACAACAATAATTATTTTTTGTACTTATTTCATTATGAATGATTATCTATAAAGTATACGTATATTAATTTTTTATCAAGAAATTGCAATATTTGTACATTTTGTAATTAAATTTAATTTACAAAATTCAGTAAAATGTAAAAATTAAAAAAAAAATTATTTCAAGCTTCCTAATTTCGAAAATTATTATTTATCCATACATCCTACACATTTAATAAGAAAAAGCAATAATTAAAAAATCTAAATCCACACTGCCTCAAAATAAACAGGTACCCGTATACAAACAAGACCCCAGTCTCCCAGCTCCGCGCTAAAACTCGAAACTTTACAGTCGCGATCGCCGCCTCTTGTATGAATATGCACGTGTCCCGCGCGCGCAGCCGGTTTATTTTAACGCCACTCTCTCCCTTCGCCAGCGATGCAGTTTCGATACAGCCCGGGTGAAAAGGTTAATGAAACTCTCGCGCGGCAGCGAAAAAAAATGCAAATGAGTCGGGAGTGCGCGCGGCCAAAGTGAATTCGGCCGAATTAAGCGAAAGGAGAAGCCAGGCGCGCGTTACCCTCGCTGGGCGCTCTACCGTACTTTGATGATTTTTTTTTTTTTTTTTGAGGGTTTTGGTTTCTTTTTTTTCGGGACGCTGGTGTAGTCGACACGTGCGGGTTCAGGGAGAGACTAAGCGCGATCCGTTGACCAATTTACTTCTCTACCTGGCTCTCTCTCTCGTTTGCGAATTGTGGTGAGAGATTAAATTTGGCGTTGGAATACGTGGTACTTTTTGATAGTGTTGGGTTTTTAGAGAGGAAATTCGTGTCGCTGGTTTCGATTGCACTTTTTACTATAAATATTTAAAAAAGAAGTATTTCAGCAATAAGACAACAAAACTGTAACTAAGCAAAAAAGACAATCATCAAGACGATCCACCCTCATCCACACATGAATCAAATCAATCTAAACACCCGAGCGTAAAATGACGAGGGTCCAACGTCCACACAAAATCCTCCTGCGCGTCCAGACACGTCCACCTTCCCCCAGACTCCGCTAGATTTTTCACGCTGCGACAGTCCCCTGCGTGAGAACCTATCCTATCTCTCTAAAAAAAACCTTCACCAACCTCCGAAGACTTCTCACGAAATAAGCCTCATCCCAGTCTAAACCGTTCTAATAGAGATTTATATCCTCGCTTTCAACCTCACGCGAATCGCTCTCCTCCTGAGGCAGGTGCGCTCGCGTAAGACGGTAGTCCGGAGGCCGCCAAGGAAGGAGAGCGAGAGTCTCCCCTGCGAGTGCCATATGGCGAGTTATCGTCTGCAGGAGAGGCGCGCGCAGGAAGTGCGGGATGTAAAGCGATGCTAATGGGGGATACCCGAGAGTCGCCGTCGTGGCGTCATTGTCGGGCGGTGCGCGAGTCCGATGTCAAAGGGACGTAATTTTCTGATTGGCCTCGTCGCTCGCGCGATTGACAGTTACAAACTGCCCCGACGTGCGGCTAACGACACGGGGAGGTGGATGTGTGTATGCAGGTATCGAGTGTACGAGATGCGAGCGGTGGAGGGGAAAATTAATTAGAGGCGGTGAGCTTGATTGGGGATGCTGAGATCGAGGGAATGCGGGATAGAGAGCGGTGATAAAAAGGATTTTTTTGGGAGAGGGGGGGTTTTGTTTTGAATAGATGGGGAAAACAAGAATTAATTGCTTGGGTACGATAGGCTGTGGATAATTTAAGGAAATGTTTAGTGCGTTGGAAATATAGAAGTTGGGTATGTCAACATGAGGCTATGGACGATTTAGTAACAGGTTCTTCAATATCTGTAAGATACTATTACGTATTTTCTATCATGAGCATTTTGCTAATTCACTTTGAAGCTAACGTACTTTTATCTTCCCTTCTTAGAAAAATGTAAGCCAAGATAATTTTACATTTTAGTGATGGTTTTATACTTGTCTATTATTGAAATTCTAATTGGTATAAAAGAAAGCCAAAATTATAATTAGTTTAAACATAAAAAAAGCTATAGAAACTTTAAAGAAAAAAATTGACACAGTCTTACTACGCCTTTTTCAGTTACTCACCAAACTAATATGACATTTCGATTCACCAACAATAATAAAATTCAGCAGAAAGCATCTATCGACAAAAACGTGACGAACCAGCAAACAAAAGCAAAAAGGCAAGCGTCGCGGAAGCCGAAAGACAGAACCTCGCGCTTAACGCATCTCGCGGGTGATTTACGCGGCTAATAAAGTCGGCGAAAATTTACATAATACTCGGCCAATGTTTAAAATGCGCGCGCGCCGTATATGTTTTATAATAATGCCCCGTGATTTACGAGACAGCCTTCACCCCCTCCCCCCCCTCCTTTGTACTCTTGCGCGACGCTCGTACACCTCGTTCCTTGTGTAATAACGCTCACAAAGTTTGCCGCGATCATCGCGCATGTTAATTACCTTACAATGCCGGAGAGCGCATTGTTTTAATTTCCGCGCGCTGCTCTCACCTGTGCTTTATTATCGGTCGGATGGTGATTTACGAGTGAGCAGCGCGGAGAGAGCTAGGCGCCACGCGTCCGCCCTTGCAGAGCCAGGGTAAAGAGCACGAGCGGCGGCTTCTAGGCTCATATTTAACTTTGTTCAATTAAAATTGCTTAATTTATCGCTTTTTTGAGCGAGCGCTAAAAAAGCGAGTTACAATTTGCGCGGCTTGATTTATCTTTGCTCTCGCGGTTCTCTTAAAAAATTTCTTATAAAAAGATTAAGTTTAATTTTGCGAAAACAAAAATCTTTACGAGGGCATTTAAGCGTAATAAAAATTAGCGCCGAACCCATCCGAGCAGTCATATCAATCAAAGGCAAATCCCGACTTTCCACCCGTAAAGTACGTCAGGCGTTTAATTGCAAAAAAGATCGATGCCGCGCGCCAAAATAAAAATCGCTCCGCCGCGTATGGATATTAAGCAGCGGTCACTTTGCGAGCCTCAGCGCGATCCTTCATGGGAAGGCTTTTTTCCAGGTCGAGGCATTATATACCCAGCGCAGAGAGCGAGAGCCAAGCGGTCGCGGTATACGTAAACTGGCTTTAAACTCGAGCGCCTTTAACCCAAAGGGCTAATTGGGCGTAATTAAGTTCCCGCGAATGTATATACATACAGAGGAGAAGCTCTCGCATCTGTGCTTGCAGCCGGTGTAATGAAAAGCCCATACGTCGGCGCATTATTATTATAAGACGCGTGCGCGCGCGCGCAGCCTTGATTTCGAGCATTTATTACCGATGCGCGCGAGAGATCCCCCTGCGAGAGTTCAGCGCGCGCCGATACTTTAAAAGTTTAAAGCCGTATAGCAGGAGCAGCTGCAAGTGCCTTACCGGTTCTCGCTTTCACGAGAGTTGAAGAAAAAAAGAGGAGAGAGGATAACCCGTCGTGATTCGTTGACCTTCGCTGAGCGCGTGTCGCGCGAGCGCAAGGCTTTTATTTTTAACGCGGAGATACTTACCCGCGGCTGCGGACTCATTTTTAACTGCGTAAATCGTCGATGTTACGCGCAAGCGTCGATAAATTCATTCTCCCGATCGTTTTCTGGAAGCGATCGCGCCGGATAATGAATTCTTTCTGCGGAGGAGCTGTAAATTTCGGCTGGCTTGAAGTTTATATACGCAACGGGGAAACTCGAGGCGCGCTTCGAACTTCGCGCGAGTGTAAGAGGATGATGGATGCGCGAAAAAAATAGTTAATATTCATGAAACGATGATAATAGACTTTTATGGGGCAAGTAATTAAAGCTGTCAGGGTCCGACTTTCTTTCAGCTGGGTTATTGTGGGGGGCAGTTTTCGAAATTATATATACGAACAGGTTGCACGTGAAGTTTGATAATAAATTTTGGGTAAAGTAATTTTTGACAGTTTTTATGAAAATGCGGTTTGAAAAACGAAGTCAGCTGGTTTCTCTCATTACGGATCGACATTAATTTTCACCGTAATCCAATAAATAAAATTTCTTAAACTTCTTATTTTTACTGCCCATATACTTTCTTACAATCTTCAACAATAAATTATTAATTTCATAAAACACTCAGCCTCTCCAACAATCGCCACACATATCCGGCACAACCACTCATAGCATGCCGTTCCCTCATAAACCTCACTCCTCAAAAATAATCCCACCCAGCCGCAATAAACCCCCAGTTTTTCCGGCCTCCACAGCAACCAACCCACCGCCAAACCTACCATTTCTCAACCCAACCATCTTAAAATTCAGGCGCGGTCGAAGGTCAGGCGCGCAAGGGTCGATTAGCAGCGGGTCACGCGATATGCGCTGCGTACATGATACGTCTTGCGCGAGTGCGCGCGCTCGGAGGCGGAAACCGCCGGCGCGATTCCCACGGGGGAATTACACTACTCGCCGCGCGGCGGAGAGATAAAGCGCGCGAGTTCTCGCGTAGCAATGCAGAGAGCACGGATAGCGAGGGCTTTTTTTATTGTTTGTTTGCGGACTGCGCGCTGACTTTTTTCCGAAGGCCGGAATTTTAAATGGATTGTTGCGGGGTAATTACTGGAGGTTCGCGAAGTCGTTTGTTTTGCGGTAGATTGTTGGGCTCTGGGTCGCATGACTAATTGGGATTATTAATTGATATGTTTTCAGGGGATTGTTATCCGAGATCTGATTTTGTTGGATGGTTACTGTATGCTGGTTGAGGTTTTTACGAAGGAACAATTAATTGCACTTTGTTCGCGTGTATTTTCAGTGATTTTCAAGTACGGCGTGTCGAGAAGTTGATACTATCGTACGTACATTATTGTTGCAATGTTCTTAACGAAATTATGAATTTTTAACTTAATTAACATTCATTAACCACCCAACTTATTGCATTTACAATTCCGACTACTGAACTACTTTAATTAACATCGTGTAGGACCGCTTTACATATACACAATCTTTCGAGCAATTCCTAGCCTCGCTCAAATTACAACCGCGCTCTTGAACTCTCCTTGTGCACAACTCTCGACTCGAAGGTGCGTACAATTAATTATATTATGCAATTAACTCGAGAGAACCGGACTCTCGCGCCAAGTGAGAAAGTCAACGATGTTAAAGTGCCCGCGCGCACAACTCTCCGGCTTTTTTTATTAAGCTTAGGCTCGAGCCTCGTCGTAAATTACTAAATTCGGAACTTATAAATGTCGTTAATTAAGCGCCGGTCGTACTTATCGTCCTAGGATCTCTCGGGACAAATTTTTATAGACGAGAACGTGGGAATTCGTGGCCTGTGGATTTGCGCGGGCTAAGCTGTTTTTCAGCAGCTCTAAGCGTTTGATGAATTGCTCGGAATAATTTTAAGTCAAGCTTAATCTCTGGAGTTTTTATTACTTACGTTAGCGCGGCTACGTTTCGTTTGCGTCTAAGAATTTACGGCTGACCGCGGAAAATCGGTATTTACGATACTCGCTTTTTTAAAAGCGGGCAATGCGATTGTTGGATACACGCTGAAAAAATGCAGCAAAAAATATTTCGTGCTCCGAGCTCATAAGTACCGCCAGCTTAAAAGAATGCCTAAAATTAGGCAAAGTCCCATCGATTACAGACCCGAGTGTTTGTTTTAGTCTCTCCTACTTAAGCCCAGACCTTTCCCACGGATAAAAAAATCAATTCCACAGTCTCCTCCGTTCCCGAATCGATTCCCCGAACTTCTACTCGTCCACGCTTAGCCCAGCAATACCCCAAAGTCTTCCCGGCGCACCTGCAGCCTCCACCTCTTAGACTTGATAATAACTCCGGCGCGATAATTTGCCGTCTCTGCACCTTCAACCTTGCACTCGTCCCCGGTGAATTACAACCCTGGGCTCTGCTCTTCTCGGCGGGCCGAGTCGCTTAGGCCCCCTAATCGGTCTCGGTGCTCGCGCGCGCGTATATAGCTTAAAAACGCGAGGGCAACGGGACCGTCGTAAACCGCTCGGCCGCACGCGGTTATCTTCGCCACACCAGCTGCGCCGTGTATAGCTCAAAAATATATACGCGCTTCGACGGAGACTAGCGCTCTCGAAAATGAAAAGAGAAGAAAGAGTATATGGAAGAGTTTAAGAGCGAAAAAAAGAGGGGGAGAAAAACAAAAAAAGGGCTCGGCCCCGGTAATACGGCTTTTTGGGCGAGAGCATAATTTCGCGGGGCCTTTTTTGCGCATCGATGGGCGAAGCGCCATAAATAAATGTTGTTTTTACGGCTGCCAAATTGGGCATTTAAAGTACATTCGCCGGGGCTTTACTCCGTGGCGCGCGCTCGCTCTCTGCGCTCCCCTTCCTCGCAGGACCGCCGGGGCGAACTCTCTCTCTCAGACATATTTCGGTGGTTGAAGCGCGCGCGCGCGCTCCAAAATTGCCATTTCGACTACAGCTCAGAGAGCGAAAGCTGACCGAGAGAGAGAGAGTTCATGGAGGTGCGCTCGGCCTCGGGGAGGTACTGATCTCTTTCTTTTTTTTTTTGCAAAGCGGAGATAATGCACCGTTGTTATGCGCGTTGCTGCGAGCGGCGCATGCAAAAATGACCGGCTTGCCGAGCCCAGCCGGAGCTAATAACGCCGCCGAGGAGCGATAACGCGCCGCGTAGTTCTATGTGTAACAAAGCCGGCTGCGGGTATATAAGTATAGCGTGGTGGCTTCGCGGGAGGATTGGAATAGAGAAGCGAGCTTGCGAGTGGGCGTGGTGCTTATAATGTAGCTCTTGTTAGGTTTGCGTTTTTCGTGATTTTCTGATGCTTGTTTACTATTGTGTTTTAAATATACGCTTCGAAAATGTACGTTTTTTCTGAATTCACAAATTTTCACTTTTGAACCAGTAAAGTACAAGTATAGTCTCACAAAAAGCAATTCTCCGAAATTTTATACTAATTAAAAGTTACAAACACTCGAAAACGCGAATCGAACGAGGTCCTCCCTCCCATATTTTTTCCCCGCGCTCTCCAACCCACCCTCCTGACGTACCCGGCCATAAAATCGACACCCGCTCTCGGCGGAGCTCTCACCAAGCAGCATCCCAGCCCGGATAATTTTATTGGCTAGCCAGCTTCTCTCCGGACTTTACTGGAATCCGATGTTTATGCCCGCGCGCTGAGAAAGCTCCGCGCGCGATATCAAAGACGTGCCCGAGCCGTTAAATTGGCGAGTCGTATAAACCGAGCTAGAGCGACGAGGAGAGCTTGTTAAGCCTCTCTCTCGATTGTAAAACTGCTCCCTTCTCCTTCTATATAACTCGTAAAAAGAAGCTCTGGCTTATATTGCCGAATCGTCTCTAGAAGCGCATAACGAGCGTGACGCCGCGCGAGCTACGTGTCAGCGCAGATATCGCCAAAGTGATAAAGAGCCTCGGAGGATTCGCGCTCCGAGCCTCCGTTATTTTTCATTGCGGAGCCACGGCGCATCGATAATAATCCGATAAAATCGCGGCCGGACGACTCTCTAATCTATCCTCGCGCGAGTTATGTAAATTTTTCGTCGACGGGTTTCTTGAATTTCAAGCGGTTTTCAGTGTGCTAAGCGAGGATGGACGAGGAGGGGAGAGATGGAGATTGGGAATGTATCGACATCGATGTTTTTCTTTTCTACTGTATAAATTTGGTTAAAACTGGAGGCCTAATGGCGCTCGATGACACTTTGGGAATAGGGTTAAAAATATGGGATTCGTTGGGGATATCGAATTTCTTTCGGTAGTGGAATCCGTACTTTGGAATTAAAATGGGAGATTTATGCATCTAATACGGGGATGTGATGGGACCATTAATTCGTGTTATCGCGGTTTTTTTGGAAAGAGAATCCGAAAACCAATGGCTACATATTTCATTTGTTCGATGGAAATGGTATTAACTTACCCCACATCATTTTGGGCTGGTATCAGTTTCTCGTTAAAACGAGCTGTATTACTGTATCTTGCTTCCACCGCTTTCGAACTCTTATTTGTAGCATCGTTATCTGTAAATATTTTTTTATGTTAAATTACATGAAAATTAATTAACATCATTTCATCTTAATTTAAAAATTATACATGTACAAAGTACGATGATCAAGAAAAGCTTGAAAAATCATAATTTCCCTCTGAAATAAAATTAACCAACCAAACGACCCAACAAGAAAACATCTAAAATCAGCGGACACTAATTGATAAAAATAAAACCCGTCTCTCGATTGTTAGAAAGAAACGGCATTCCCACTATCACCCCTTAGCCTTACTACAGCCAAGATTTTTTCTCTCTCCGCAGCATAACTGCGCGCATCCATCTTTCTATATCTCCCTCGCTGTCCGCGTCCTCTTCTTATTTTTCCCTCTCGTTTTCACAGCGCTCGCAGCTCGGTTTCTTGCGCCTCGCGCGCGCGCTTCATTAGCGACAGTTTCTGCCTTCTGCGGTTATATCGGGCCCGCGTCGGGGACGTTTTCGCGGCGGCCATAATAATATCGGAGCCGCCGGCGCGTCCGGGCTGTCTTTCTCACGGCCGAGAGCTACGAGGACTGAATCTGAATTACAAAGGAGATGGAAAGAGCGAGGTGTATCCGGAATATGCCGAGGAGTGGAGATAGATCTGGAAGGAGATGGGGAGAAAATTTATTTTACGCGAGGTTTGGTGAGAAAGTGAGAGTGGTGGAGACAGTGTGATGTTGGATTGTTGATAGTTGAGGGTTAGGTCGATTTTGGTTTTTAAGGATCTGAAGTTTGACTATTTTTGATTGTAGTAACTTATTGCGTATAGATATAGATTAGAAATTCTATAAATATATTAGATGGTGTCTTAATACAAGAAAATAACGGGAATACTGTAGACTAAATCATTGACTTTTTTTATTTTACAAAGCCTTTTCTTTAAAAGAATTTTCATTCCCAATAATCTACTTTATCAATAGATTTTCTATTGAGTTATGTCACAACTAGCCAAATAAACGTTCCAATTGCCATTATAGCCAATATAAAATTTTCCACATTCAATGTCTGCAGGAAATTACTCGGACACTCGTTCCAGCCTGTGTGGTTAAAGCAATGAAGCGAGCGCGTGTGGGAGAGCTGAATAGTCGACCCGCGGCCAAAACGTGCGCGTGTCCGGCCGATCGAACTGGTTGTTACTTCACGCTAGCTTTCGCACGCACTAAATTTAAATTTTGCCGCGAGACACGAGAAGACAAAAGAGAGCTCTAGACTTTAAAAATATTAAATTGCATGCTTAAAGCATCGTTTGTATCTCGCGATCGAGAAACAAACACAGAATGGACGCGTTACGTATATTCTAATCAATATATAGTTGCACAGTATACCTTACATAAAATTTTTATGCCAGATCGGATCACAAAGAGCTTTTTATCTTAAAATTACACATAAAACCATAAGTTCCACGTTATCATTCCGAAAAACCAACATTACAAAACACCAGCCTCTCTAAAATCTCATAACCCACCAAACAGCGGCGCCAGGACATAAATAAGGATAACCCCGCAAACAAACGCATCTCTTGCGCAAAAAGCAAAACTCATCCATCCTCGCAAGGGCTAAGGACACACGCAACATCCCAGCCTCTCGCTCTCACCCAAAAAGAAGAAGCAAACCTCGGCAGCCGGATAAAACGAACGGTACAGCCGCACGTGTGCGGGGGAGAGAGAGAGAGAGTCGACGCCTTGGGCGTCTCGTATCGTATATACTCTCGGCTGCGAAATTGCGCGCGTAGGCGCAACTCTCGCTGTCGCGACGATTACTCCCGCAATGGAAGGCGCCTTTTTCGATCCGCCGTGTGTCCATTGTGCGCCAGCGCGTGCCTCGCGGACGTTATTTTACCCTCCGCCGAGACATGTTTATCGTCGCGAGGGAGAGGATTTCTGTGTCTGTGAGAGGAGGGACTTTATACGCGCGCTGCGGGATTATAACGATACTCGATGACAGCTTTTCAGCGAGAATAAAGTAGCTCTGATACAATCGTTCTTGTGACGCGGGAGTTTTTTTGGCTTGTCTCGTTGTCTCCTCGCTGAATCACTTTGAAAAATGGGCTTTCGAAAGTTTAACAGTTACTCGCGTGTTGTTCTCGGGGGGTTTCGAAAAAAACGCTGTAGCTTTTAAATTAAATTGTGCCGAATGCTCGGGGAACCGGACGCGCGATTTCATTATCCAGGCGCGGCTCTGGGTCTCGATACGCGCCGGACACTGTTAAAATTTAATTGAGACTCGGATTTACGTTTGTCTGGCTTGTAAAGTAAAAAGCGATAAATAAAGGTTAATCAGGATGTATAACTGCAAACTGAAAAACCGGTGGGTGAAAAATTCGAAAAGCAAGAAAACAGCCGTCCCCCGACCGGAATTCCAACGAAGCGTGCCCACTTCGTTCTCAATTACAAGCCGGCAACACCTGTGAAAGCCTAATAATTGCCCGAGGCGAGCGAGCCGGGCACGCGACACCCCATGAATATTTCGCGCGAGCTACCGCCTCCTCCCCCTGAAGCTACGCACCACAGCGGGCTGAAAAGAAAAACCGGCTAGTTTTCGCTATTAATCAGGATTCTCACCGAGAGAAATTAGATGCTAGCCACGTGCACCTTGCACCTTTCGGGCTCCTCCATAATTCATCCTTCTCCGAAAGGCAGCGCAAAAAGCGCAGGTTTCCTTAGCAACCTTGCGCCTAGCGCGCGGCGGGAGGGCCGTGCGAGGAGTGAAAAATACCGGCTCCGGTGCGTGAAACCTCTCGCCTTTTCAGCAAAGTCAATCCGCTGGGTACACACCCATCGGGTCACCGCCCACTTGCTTCTACAGCCTAAAACCCATTGTCCTTCGTGGTATCGAGGCAGAAGCGGATTACGGCACACGCGCCGGAGTGAGCAGCTCACGCTGCGAGCGCGTTAAGCTATGAAATACGAGGGAGAATCGTAAGCTACTTTTCGCGCGCCTGGATGTGGGATTCGATGCAGCGGGCGAAAAGCGAGCTTTCGCTTGTAATGCGAATGTGTGAGGGAGATGGACTGTGTGGCTACCGGTTGGGAGCGCGCGCGTCTTTAAGAATTATAAAGTGAGGAGGCGCGAGGCTGAGCTTGAATAATACGTCGGGATGCGGCGAGTTGGACGTGAGGATTGTATCTTAATTCGAGTCGTGTGTATGTCTGTAGGTGTGTGTGTGTACTCTTTAATATATATTCTAGATAAAAAGAAAATTTTACGAGACCTTAAAATGGCATAACAAAAACAAAAAACGAAAAAAAAAAGATTATTATTGTTAATGTTCGATTAACAATAACTTTTAAAATAATTAATAAAATTAAATAGAATCATGGCCATTTGATCCTAGAATAAAACTATTTAAGTGTACATTTTTGAATATCTTATAGCAATTCTTTTCAATTATTTACTTAAATTGCTAAGTTTGTATTATAAAGTGATACAACTGTGTTAAAATTTATTATAAATTAAATACGTATTGACTTTTTATAAATTATTATAATTTTTTCTTCAGCATAACTTGTACAACTGGGACATTTTTCTAAGTGAAACATTTAATTCCTGTCAAAAAAAAATATATCATTAATTTTGCTCCGCTTGATACTCCTGTTTTAACAACACACTAAACAGTTTCAGAACCATTTCATTAAAATCGCAGATGGCACACAAAGATTTTCTAAAAACAAAACGCTCCCATCCGAACCCATACTGCGCGCGCGCGAGCTCAGCAATCATCGGCGATCCTATCTCTCAGACCGCTTCTTTCTCCAGATTGTCATAAATATTCACGATTCAATAATCCCTCAAAACACGCTCCGAGGAAACAAAACGCGCGCTCGCGCTCGTATAATTGAAAATTACACAAGGCACGCGCCCAAACACAAATTAGACTCGAGAGAAAACAATTTGGCATTCGGGGGGCCGAGCGCGCTTTATGCCTCCGATAATTACCGATTCCAGCCCCGTATACATTAATTTTGCAGAGACTCTTCACTATTATGTAAAGATTTCCGAAATCAACGGATTCGCACCGGCGCCTCCGGCCAGAGCGCAAACAACACACACACACTCAATCGTCCAAGGTTGAAGGCTGCAAGCGGGCAGGTGAACCTGCGCGAAACGTATTAGCGCCGCGCGAGGGTATATATCCTGACTTTTTGGCTCGAGAGAAAAAAAGAAGGAGGAGAGCGCCTAGATCAGAACTAGAAGAGGCTAGCCCGGCCTCCTGCCATTTTCGGCCAGGTGGAGCGAGAGAGCAGATCCGGCTAAAGAGAAGAAAAAGGACTTTGACGCCCTCTAGAGAGAGACGGAGAAACAAAGTGCCATAATGGCGCTGCCGCCGATCTCTGATTGCTCTTGCGCGATTATTTACCGTATAATTTAACGTCGATAAGTCGATTTCGCTCGGCGGGCGCGCGCGTGAGCTTTCAGACGCGCCGGCGCGTCCGGGCTTATAAGTGAAGGAAATTGTTTGATTGCCGCCAAAAATTGATTTCGATCTGGCTCGTGGAGAGGGATGATTGGGTAAGAGCCGTGCGGTTTTGTTGTGTCATCGGCGAAATTAGATTTATATATCTTAATGCAGAAATGGATAGGCGGAGCTGTGGGATCGGCGGCATGGATTTTCGAAAAGGGATCGATTTCTCGAGGAAATGCGAATTAAATTATTGGTGGTTAGCAAAACGTTCTCGATTGAATTTCGACCCAGAAAATTATATGGATGTATTATTTTGGATCGTCAGAGTTCTATAAGTAAACTGTAGCTTACTAAATTTGAAGAATTGTGGTTGCATGTGAATTCAATACGGTGGCTATATATGTTTCATGAAAATTAAAGATCATCCTGATATTGTAATTTATTGAAAGATCAAAAATAAACTTTATTTTGTTTCAGTTAGTTTAAAAATATATTATCTTATAAGTCTAAAGCGTTTAAAATAGTAATTAGTAAATAATTAATTTTGATCAATGACCAGTAAATACATATTTTTTCCAGAAAACAGAAAGTTCGAGCGCAAATAAATATACTTTAATATTTATGTCAAGAAAAAAAAAAAAAAAAACAAGTAGTTCAAGCATAACAATACCTGTGCATGTATACGGCAAGTATTTGTTTTTAGAAGTACATAAATTACTTATGTTAAATATAAAACTTTTAAAAATTTTAAATTTGCGGATGTTTATAGTATTTGATAAAATTATTTAAAGTACATTTTTATAAATACTTTTTACTAGTCTACTTACGTATACTTTTTAAAACTACATAGTAGC
This sequence comes from Eupelmus urozonus, assembly GCA_900480035.1. Classification (NCBI taxonomy): domain Eukaryota; kingdom Metazoa; phylum Arthropoda; class Insecta; order Hymenoptera; family Eupelmidae; genus Eupelmus; species Eupelmus urozonus. The sequence goes on along the minus strand of UELX01000194.1, from coordinate 42,545 downwards.
AATCATTGATTTTGGTAAAACATTTCCATCAAAATTATTAAGATGATTTTTATATCTAGAGTATTGACAAGGAAATCACGTTAAACTGCTCCTAATTTAAACAGAAAAAAACAAACGCGAATGCGTCCAAATTTTCAAAAGCCACGTGTGTAATGACATGCCGAAAATGAATTCCTCCAGATCGTAAAGAGCCAATTCTCCGCAAAGAAATCAAGCCGTCATTAAAACGGCGCAAATAACCATAATTCCGCTAAACGCCTCAAATTATTCTCGAAAATGAAGACGCTTGCACTTTTTATCTCTAGAAAATCGCTCTCCTAGCACTCAAAAATAGCGCGCTCTACCTGGAAAGCCATTTAGCTAGCGCCCACCTAAACCGCAGCGGCAAAAACGCGAAGAAAATCGCGTGCTAGCAGCTAGACTCTTATTTTCTACAGATTTTGTTAAATGCTCTAGAAGCAATACCGGACACTAGACACACTCTCACTCTCACACACACGTAGACGCGTGGAGCACCGGCCAGGCCACAAATCCTCAGCTTTCATATTCGCGCGAGATTAGTTTCTACGATTCCGAGCGCGCGGCTTGTATGCGCTTAGATTAGGAGCGGCAGGTGTTTCATTACAGGGTAGACCCGTGGCCTAGAGACGCATCGCGTGCCAATCGGATTTCGCCTCCTTTTTTTCTCATTCGCTCTCGTCTAGGCCCGTGCTGCTTTTGTTTTTCGTCGCTCGGCTCCTCATCTCTAGGTCGGCCGACTTGGATGTTTTATTGTTCTACTCCTACGATTTTTTGTGCGCTAGCGATTCTTTGTCTCCCGATCAGCTGCTGCTGCATCTAGTTTGAATAATTAGAATTTAACTTTTAAATATGACGCTGTATCTGATGCAGATGGCCCTCTATTCCTTTCGTAATCGCGATCGAAGCGGGGCCCTCAACATATTGTTATACGAATTATTCGGTGTAATGGATTGTTTGTGATCTCGGACGCTCGTCTCGATTAAAAATCGCTGGCTTTGCGTTCGCTTTTCAAGCGAGTTGACAGAACTGGTTCATCCAGTCCGCGGCAATTTTTTTCTCTCACTAATGGCGATTTCGCTGTTATTCAAATGATCGTCCACGAGGTTAATTCAGGCAATTTAACAACTTCGTGCATTTAGATCGGGCCCCGATAAGCAGGTCCGGAGTGGACACGTTTCCACATTCGACTTTAGTGTCTAGTTATAAAAAAAGCTGACGCCATAATGATTAGCCAAAAATAACAGCTCTCGCGTCCAGCGGCCGGTGAAAACATTGATTTTTAATTATACTCCGGCTCGAATATTTTACAACCCTCGCTCCTAAATTTCGCCTTGTCTATTAAGCCAAGTCTGCACCCAGCGTCTTATCTCCTCCTTGGCAAGCTCTCGCCCCCTCGCCCTAATATCTCGTCTCCTCGAAGCCTGCAGGCCTGTCCGAGGGCTGCAATTTCCGGAAGAAGCCAAGTGCCGCCTAGACGCTATAGGTTCGCGGCGCTGGTTCCCGGTAATGCGACTCTCTTGATAGAAGCGCGCCGCGGGCGTGTCCTAGCCTTCTGCCTTTTTTTGCTCTCGCAAATATTCTCCTGAGGCCCCGAGAGCGCATATATATTGCGAGCTAGCACCTGCGCGTCTAGGAGATAGAGTCGCCCCGATGGGCTTGTGTTTTTTTGCACGAGAGCTGGGCTAATACCGTTTCCCGGCGGCAGACGCCTAGTGTCACCTGCGCAGCTCGCTTCCTGATATCGGTTGCTATGCTCTCTAGTCTAGGGCTATTTTATTGCATGTCTGAGCAGAGGCGGACGCGCGGCTGCTTTATCGGCTAATTTAGAGCTTGGGGAGAGAGCTGGCTTCGCCGAATCCTGAATCCAATCAGTTTGGGATATGCGAGCCTCTCCGATTTTCATTTCGAATAAAGGTTTGGTAAGGTTTATCTTTTGAAATTGATTTTTATGGCCGCTTGATTTACGACGCCTGATTTATAATTCAGAGTCTTCCACCCGCTGTAGCTAGCCGAATGGATTTTGCATTTTTAATAGAGATTATTTGTTCTTTTTATAATTATGGAGCGAAATTTGTATCTTTGAAAATATTTAGCCTTATATGCGCGAACGGCTGTTCGGCATTTTATCGGCTACTTTACATTTTAAATATATATCGATAATATCTTTATACAAATTACACGTTGAAATAAAAGATTTCGTTTTATAATCAGAAACGCCCGAGAAACCAGTTTATATATATATTTCGATCGCATTCCTTTTTTTTCATTCGATAAGTTACTCCTCGAGAAATAATTTGTACCACGCGTGTAACATTTATTTCGTACGTTCTTCTAACAGCCGCGTAATAGTATCAGGTTGAACAATTGCAAGCTCTAATTGTGCACCGGCCGATTCCTTTCCCGTCACGTTTTTAATTAAGGCCCGCAGAGCACATGCTAAGTCACACGGGGATAAACGCGAGTCTCCGGGCTATTTTTACTTTTGCGAATGCAAGACCGTACCGCGGTCAGGTAATTACGTTTGGCTTTTTTCCCTACGCGCGGGAGGCCGGCTGAATTTTAATTGCGAGTCTAGTCGATTCTAGTCGAAAGAACTTTTGTACCGGCGTGTATCGTGGAATTTAATCGAGCCGCGAACCGTTAAATACAAGTTAGCGTATATGGTTTTTTTTTAAAACGTTAATTATCAATAAAAAAAATATTAAATTTAATTGCAGCATGAAAGTTGGTAAACATATTGAAAAAAAAGGCACTCACGATCCGCAGCATTGAAACACACGATACATAAAATTCTTTAATCGTAACGGACACGAAAACCAGAAAATAAATTACCTCTCGCTCAAAATACCCATCCCCTCTCGAACCCACAACACCAAAACAGCGCAACATATCCAGTAAAACACACAGCGGCGCCTGGCCCCATAACGCCTCGGAATTATACGCGACGACACGCGAACGATCCCCCTATACTCTCTTTTCACGTCTCTCGCGAGGCAAAATAAAAAAAAGAAAAGCAACGTGAATTTTGAGCACACCTAGACGCCCGCTGGGAGAGCCGTCTCCGGCTCCCGCGGCGCCGCTCGAGAAACAATTTTCTCGTCACGCGGAAATAGAGTCCGTCTCCCGCGCGCCGGGAGACTCGATGACGGGGCACGCGCTCAGCCTGGCTCACCCGCCGCGAAAACGCGCGCTGCATATGCTGAAACGATCAGCGAGATGTGGCTTTTTTCCTGGGGATGATGAGCTTGTCTTTGGGGAGTTGGTTTGACTGTTGACCTAGTGCGTGATGATCGGGGATGGAGGTGGCTTATACGATCGTGTGCGGTGGAATAATAAGCGATGTTTTGGATTGTTCGGGGAAGAAGAAATGTTGTGGGTTTGAGTATTTGTTGTGCGTGATAAATCACTGTGCTTTTTAAAAGCTTGTTAGAAAGTCGAGCTGTGATTTATCTAGTTTATATCTAGATTAGATCGCGAAACTTAAATCGACGCGAAAGGTCTCTATTATTGATCCCTGCTATAGAAATCAGCTCTATTACAGACCGCCAGTGTCAAAACGTTTCTCTCGATCTATATAATTTCCTGCTGATAATGATTATCGGATTATTTACTGGCGTAATTTCATTTATACGGATTGTTCCATAAATCGCGAGCAATCGATACACGTGCAGGCGCGTGGGTCAGCGAGAGAAATCGCCGCTGAATCAAAAGGTAATCACTGTAATTAAGTAGCCGGCAGGCCTATTCGGTGCGTCTTTCAAACTTGGTTTACAGGCCTCGTGACTAATTGTCGAATTGAGTCGTTTCGCGATTACTTCGTAAAGGAAAGGGGGAAGAGAGAGTGGGCAGCGGTCTTTTTGGGTTATGTCAAGATGATGTAGTAAGTCTAATTTTGTAATTAAAGTGTTGTCGAGTAGATGCTTTAGCTAAATTTAATTGAATTTGAACAATTTGACCAAACTAGTAGAAATTATATCTGGAAGTGCAATAATCTATCCCTTAATTTTTCATCAATAAAATATGAACGATCATATAATCTAGCCTAGATTTTCTCATCGAAAAGCAAGCTGCTAGCCCAACAGCGTACACAATAAACGGAAAAGGGTACACACATCCGGAGATACACAATCCACTTCTCGCCGCGTCTATTAATCTTGGTCAGGTCGAAAGGTGGCCATTAATATCGGAGAGAGCTGGTCCTCGGGGGTCACCTGCGCTCGCGCTTCGCATCTTTTTTTATATATAATTGATCGTCCTCCGGCTCTCGTTGTCACTCCCCAAGCTCGCGCTATATATTTTATATTGTCTCGGGTGGCTATCGTTACACTCACGACATTAAGACAGCTCTTTCTTTCTCTCGCGCCTGGGTTCCTGACTTTTTCGACGTGTCATTCTTGTCCTTTCTTTCTTGCTTGGGAAAGAATTTTTTTTACGTTTTAGTGCGTTTGGAGCTTGCGATGTTATAAATGATTTGTATGTAAAGGAATGATTACTTTTTAATGTAATGTTATCTATATTTTAGAAAAAATTATTGTATTTTACTAATTTTTTAATAATGTTAAAATATCTGCTCATGCTTTGACAAGTATGCCAAACCGCTTTCAAGCGTACACGGTGATAAATAAATTAAAAGCATTGAAGATTTATATATTGCCTATAAACATTTATATAACATCACCTCTCCCAGATTCCATAATCAAAGCAAAACGAGCAGTCAAATTCTACAATGATTAACGCCCGAAAATTACCATAAGCACTCGTTGATTTCTCCCCGATATTGAATTACCCGCTCGGAATCGCGCGCAAATAATCAAGCATCGCGTATTTCCCAATAAAATTACAGAATTCCAGTCTAAGAAAAGACGAAATGTCCTGCGTCCCTTACACGTGTAATTTATCCTCGGCTTATCTTGTATCACATCTCAATCGAGTTCCGCAAAGCGCGTCTCCCATCCCGTATATAAATTCTCGCACGCGAGCTAATGTGTGCCAAACAGGTTATCTCCCCGCGCAAAAAGTCCAGCTCGTCAATACGGCCCCGGCTCCTAACGAGCGCCTAATGCGCGCCTCCCGTGGGAGACGCGCGCGCTTCTGCAGCACGCGTTCCATTTCCGTCGATTCGTTACGCGAGTATACAGATAAGCGCAAGGGAGAGAGTGAGGGAGATGCAAATAGAGATTTCGCGAGCGGCTGATGATGCAGCGCGTGATGAATGATTGGTGGTTGGATGTGTGTAGAGGGAATCCCGCGGTGCGAGGTTCCTTCTTTACGGGATGTATAGATATATATAGAGGCATGGTGCCGGTGTACTTTTGGATTTCGAGTGCGCGCGACGCTCGTTTTTCACTCGACTGGCGTTCGAGCGCGTTCCTTTGTATGATTAATTCGAGCCTTGTCTTTGCGGAATTCGAAATTGCTTTTTAAAGTTGAGGAGAGAAGTCGAAATGAGGGAGGGGGGAGGCTGGTTTTGCTTTTGTTGGAGTGATGATTGAGATCGTACCTTTTGAGTTATTTATAAGGCCGGGGCTTGTGATACGTGTAATTTACTGTAAAGCACGGATGTTGTGTCAGGTTTCAAGGGCTATCTATTTAATGAAAGTATTAAATCTCGGGGCTTATGATTGATAGTAACAGTCTTAATAATGATGATTTTTCAGGTGGAGTCTGGTTTTGTTTAACTCCGTTCATTAATTCCCACGAAAAATCAGGCTTATTAAATTAATATTTGACCTATATAAAAAAAATTGAATATAATTTTGGAGTTTCAGCATAGACTGTAATATTCACAAAAAACTGCAAAAGATAGCATAAAGTATTAGGTTTCGTATATTTAATTTTCGCGCCACTCCTCTGATGTATACATAAGACAGTATCAATAACTTATATATTGCAAATCTCTCACATTCGTTGTGATGTAGAGATACGTAAGAGACTCTACCTCGAGTCTCTATAAGTCTTATACTGTGTAAATTATTAATTAGTTTATATATACTAAATATTAAAAGTTTATCATAAAAAACTGAGTCATTTATTCCGTCGATACTCGTAACATTCTCTTCATAAAGATAAAAAATGATCACATCATAATACACCATCAAAATACAGAAGCAATCCGACCAACCGTCAAGACACTTCATCCAGCACTATAAACCAACTTCCGTCACATCCACCTCAACTCTATCCATAACCTCCATCCTCGTCTCCTCACAAGCAACCGTGAGAAGCCCGGCACAAACGCGGCCAATCCCGTTTAATTACAAGCCCAGCGCACGCGCCTCTTAGCCCACGCGCGGCGAAAATGAAATACTCCTGCGCCTACGCTACTCCCGGCTCTTCTTTCCCCACGACGTTAAATGCTAATCGCTCGTTTCTAATTAACCAAGCGCGGCGCGCTTTTAAAGGCCCGTTTCAAGTTGACGCACGCGCCAAGCTCGCGTGCGCCGAATAACGGCCGGCCTGTGTGCGTGCCGCGTTATACGCGGGGATATTATTTTCGGTAGGACGTGATGAAATTTCGTTAGCGCAGAGCGCCAATATCTGTCGTATTAATCAAAGCGAGCTTTCGGGCTTTTTGAAGTTCAAGCTGCTGATTTATTTACCGGCGGGATTCTCGCTGACGTTTTTGCGAGCGGCTGAATTATTAATAATGCCCGTGTGCTTATCACCTTACATTTCCTTTTCAATTACGGACATCATTTCAACGACGCGCGTGTATCAAAAAGGGAAAAAAATCAACGGAAGGAATCGTTAAGCGAGTCTCATTCGCTCCTCGCGATCGATATATCCTTGCTTACCGATATCCCGGAGATAAATGCAGCTCGTAATGCTTAATGGCTGACGCGGACTCTTCGGCGACGATGCCTATACCTCCAATAATTATCCAGAGCAAATTTCCAGCTCGCACGTCGCGACGAACGGGTTATGTTCGAGGAGCGGCCGAAATCCAGCGTAATACGCCCACCTGCGTGCGCGCACATGAATAGTCGGAGCAATTGCCGTAATTAAGGAAAGCTCCGTAGGGTGGCCGGCTGCAGAGCCATTTTCTCTTGTTTCCCTCGCAGCGCGCAAATTGGATTACTTTGCAATTGAAATTCAGCGCTTCTACAGGGCGAGAGTATAGACCTGCAGCGGAGCTTTGGTTATATTGGCCGACGGGACTGTTAATTTATCGCTGCTAGCGTGTAATTGCTAGCTTTTTTTCCGGAATTAAGAGCATCGTCTAATTGATTTTAATTACGTCCATAGGTGATTTATAATTTACCGGTTATCAATATATAATCGCAGCTTAAGATTTTATAGTTTCGGCATTCAATTAACAATTATATACAATCCAGCCCAGAGCTTATACTTTTACGGCTCGGCCAGCTCGGCCTCCTCGTTAGAAAAGAATGACGGCCTAATACGGAGCGATATTAATTTTAACAAAGCCGCTTCTTTGGCCGGGCACCTGCGCACGGGAAATCAGCCGGGGGAAGAAAAAGGCAGGCGCGTACGCGCGACGATGGTGGAATAAAAAATGCGCGGCTGCGCGGCCGTGTTTTATGGCATCGACAATGGGCCGAGTTATTGATCCTTATATGCGAAATTGAGATGTAACCGTTAACGAAAGGCCGTTTCGCGCTTTATTATCGACTGTTTTGTTAGTAATGGCGTCATTCGGAGGCTTTTCATTACCAGGGCCGCCGGTTGTAAAGTAAATAAAATCGATCGCTTCTCATAGCTATAAAGCGCCGGGGATATCCTTTTGACAGTTAACCTTGATTCCATTAATTTTAACGATACCAGGCCGCCGATCGAAAAGTCGCCGTCGGCGAAATGATTTTAAAACGGCGAATCACCGAGCGAGCTTAATTATTCCAGAGTTTGCACACTCGGGATTTCTTCAATCACGCGCTCCAGGACGCATCGCTCTCGTTGTTTGCTCGATCGAGCGCACCGCGCGTATATGTATATGCGTCAGGAGATTTTCTTAAAGGTGGTCCCGAGGCTTGACGTGTCCTCTCGCGTGGGACGCTCATTCAGCGCGACGTTGATTTTCGGCTTGGGAGAGAAAGACGAATGCACAGCGGTGCAGTCACGATGCAGAGATCGGAATCGACTTGGGAGAGAGAGAGACAAGAGTGCAGCGGAGAAAGAAAGATCGCGCCCACCCTCGCACGAGGATCGACGAGGTTTTATCGGGACGGATCGGCGGTCATTATTCAGAGGCTCAATTAAAGGCTTGTAGGGGCTTCTAATTCGGCTGGCGCCGCGGTTGGGCTTTTTTGGTGTCTTGATTCGAGCTGGCGTGTGTTTCACTTGGGCTTTCTGCTCTCTTCCTGATTTGAAAATAATCACGCTTTTACAATTGCTCTATTGTATTTATTTATGAACTTGTTAATGACTTTGGAAGCAATACTCTTTTATCAATAGATGCACCTGGTGGTGTAATTATACGTTTTCATAATTTACATTCAGAAAGGTAAACATTAGAATACAAATAGACGTAGACCAAAGATCCCAAAGACACCGGAGCAGCCGAATAAGGAATAAATTAACGTAAGCCTAACCCTAGAACCAAAACAATACCTCCCATCCAAACAAAAAACATCATTAAAAATTATCTCCATCCCACAATACTATCACCCAGTCTCCCTTGTCCCATCCAGAACATACACTGCAACAGACCATTAGTTTCAAATTAACGTTCCAGAAGCGTCGATCACCAGCGGATCAGCAGTGCACACAAGACTAATCGGCTGGGCGCCTCGCCCGTTTCTTTAATTTGGCCCTGGAGTCAGTCTCGGCGGCGGCGCTCCTTATCTGCATCTAGTCGCGTGGGCGCGCGTGTGGGGGCGAGAGGAGAGATTCCAGGGCGCGATGATACTCCGGGTGGTCCGCTGCGCTCGCGCGCGAGCCATGAATCATATGCGCAGCGCCGCAGAGAGAGCGTAGGAGAGGAAAATGTGAGAGGGTACGAGCTTTATGAGCGTTAGAGTATCGCTCGAGAGGATATTCAGTGAAGAGTGGAGAAATCGATGGGTTTCTATTGTGTCGTGAATTCGGGCTTGGGTTTTTTTGATTTATGGCTGTGGGTCTTGTTTCGTGGTCTAGTTTCTGATCTGGTGTTGTTTGATAGTGGGTACATGAGTTTTGATAGCGCTGGATCGTTGAATATTGATTAATGGAGTGTTGAGCACGTGTAGTATCGAATAATTTTCCGATATAGAAAGCCGAATCAACGTTTTATTGGCGTAACGAAAAAAATGGCTCTTTTAAATTATTACAATCTCGCGCAAAAGTAAATGATCGGTGTAAAGCTTGAAATTACGGAAATAAAGATCTCAAATTTTAACAAGTTACCGCGAAGTCACACCCATTTTCAAAGTACCTCCTCTCATCATACCTCCATTTTTCGAAAACTGCCTCAGATTATTTTATCGTTCTCGAGCCCCCATCGGCCTCGTTCCGTTCATCAATTCCCCAAAAACATAACACGCACTCTCCCATCACCCCCCCGGGCAATCGAAAAAGACTCGCGAGTACCTCGCAAATGCGCATCATCTTGGATAATAACGCGAGCGGATTATTCATCCTCCCAGCTCGTCGAGCTCTAATTGCTATAGTACCTTCATCTCGCGCTCAATTCTGCATCTGTCCATTTAACGGTGAATATTATTGACTGGGTCGGACGACATTACGACGCGCCATTACGAGCAGAGCGCAATGATCACAGTGTACAAATCCTTAAATATATCCGGCAGGCAGCGAAAGTACGGGTTACAAGAGAGCTGAGCGCGGACAGTTAGAGAATGCGGAATATGCGAGAGAGCTGGACGCGTGGCGGCAAAGGCAGATGTACCGAAATGGATTCGGTGCAATCAGCCCAAAATTATCGTCACGTTCGGAGGACGCGCGCGCCGATTCCTCATGCGTGAGCGAATCACTTAGACGCGCGCGTGTACGAGAGAGGAATTTTGTTTATAAACGCGCGCTGCTGAGTTTTTGGCCGGTGTTGTTTTGGCTTTGGGACGTATAGCGTGATGTGCCCGCGTGTGTCGAGTTTTACGGTTATTTGCTTGCGAATTTGTTAATGTTGAGACGGTTTATGCGTTTATTTTTTAAAGGTTTCTTTTTTTTTGAAGTTTTTTAGTAGTTTTATTGCAGCTTCAATCAAAATCCAATTAATGGTTAAAAGGAGAAAGGCTACTTTTGTGTAAATAAGCGTTAAATTAAGAGTTTAAAAAATCTTTTCGAAATAACTGTTATTATACAGCGTATACATAAATACTCTTTTAAATTTAAAACCGTAGCACTTTCAAAATCGTGCACACATATATCACCGAACTTTTTGAAAGCTCCTTGATTAACAGATCCAAAATCCAAAAACTCTTTAATTAAATGCCGTTAAACATTTTGATCAAGTTGTTTCGCAAATTTCTTCAACGAAAATCATTCGCCCTCTCCTCGCACACACACACACACATACCCAACCATCCAACGCCACCTTTCCCCGCGGGCTTAACAAAATCATCCCGGCGCATTTTTCGTGCCTACCCCAGCATGATGAATGGAAAGCTCCAGCCGTCCAAAAGAAAAAGTAAAGTCGCCAACTCGGCACTCGTCGGCAAAATGCCCCGGTGCAAAAAAGCAGCGAAAGGAGAACGTTAGCTCACAAGCCTTACAGAAGAGGCGGGCAGCATCGTCGCACCTTCTTCATGTCTAGAGAATAACCGCCTCGCGGCCATCCGTCCCTCTAAATTTCGTCGCTGCTCGGCCTGAGTTAATCGCGCACGCGCTCAATTTGTCAGACTTTTCGTGCTTCTTTTAACGTCAGCGGAACGTCGGCCCCTCCTATATGTACCGATCGATGAAAAGCGCGCGCTTTACTTTTTTTTCTCTCTCTCGGCCGGGGCAATCAAGCCGAGCGAGCGCGCAAACGTGTCGTGATGGCCCGGGGACGCGTATCAAGCGGCGTATCCCTCTTCGTGTACGCACGCGCATTATCCTTCATTTGATGCTGTACGGACCGAAACATCCTTTGGGCTTATGAATATTTACGCCGGGTGAGTAGGTAGGTAATTGAAATTAGGCCAGTTGCGATAAAGCATAACGTCAACGTTAATTTTCCGGTGATCGTTTTGTCGTCGGGATTCGTATACTTTATAGGAGTAGTCGGCGAGATTTAAGGGCGGAAGGATCTCTTGTTTACGGTCATTCCTTTTTAAGAAGGCTCGCTTTATGAGCGGTGTATTGTTTACGAGCTCGATTTAGATTTGCTTAACCAGCTATTAGACTCTCGTTATTTAAATACTCGCTCATAATGGACACGCGTGCAATGAGGGCGTAAAGCGAGTCGAGATGTTTTTTGCAGGAAGTATATCCCTCGATCGAAATTGGGTGATTGACGTTTATACACTGGCAGGTGCGTTTTAAGTAGAATCTCGTGATTGAAAAAGCAAGTCTAACTGTATGGCAAATAAAATAATATCTTTAGGGATAAGAATATTATTTACCCGAACCATTTCGTTTATATTTATATTTCCAATTAAAAGTTATGTACATAATTTGTTCTTTAACAAGAACAACTGCGTCACAAAGACGGTCAGTTATATCAATATTTACAGTATTCTTATAAGACTTGGGTATTTCTGGCATTTTAATTCCATCAGCTCTCGCAGTATTAAATACAAATATACCTTAAAACTCCGAAAAAACCGTCAATAATCGATACCCAAATAAACGAGCCAGCGTCAGATCTTCAGAAACCCATTTTCCTTAACGCATCCCCAGGACAGCTGAAAAATACAGTGTGGGCAATTTGTATAAGCGCGCAGTCGAAAATTGCAGGCGCGTCGTCTGCTGATCGGCTCTCCGGGAATCTTAAAGACGCTGTAAACAAGATCCAACAGAACGTAAGAATTTTATTGCCGCAAAGTCCTCCTCTTCCCTATCGTTTTCATCGCCGATCGGAGACGATATCCAGATCGCGCGAGAGATCCGTGTAAATAATGAGCGGTCGCTATACGAACGCGCGCACCGCAGAATTTTTGCCTGCGCTCGCTCGGCTGTGGACGGGAATTTTTAGTCCTGTCGATCCGGCTGGGATTGATTTTCTTTCTTTTTGGAGGTTGGAGTGCGTAAATAGATTTTGAGATCTTATCTTTTATAGACGATCTGCGCGAGCCTCGTGAATCAGAGGTCTATAAAGATAAAGCGGGGAGCTGGGTTGAATTTATCGTGGGTATCAAATATGGAGATGGAAATATTATTAGGAACGAAAAATCATGGGGATCGGGATGTGTTATTTAGAAATTCTATATCACTGGTGATTTTGCAAAAACTTATATTTGTATTTTATTAGTCTAGTCAATTCATTCAAAAAATATTATTTTAACAATTCAGTTTATTGGCAACTAGTTTTAAAAGTGAATAAAAATAATCTAAATAATAATTGAGTTTCTATCAAAGATTTTATTTTATAAACATACAGATTGTTAAATAAACAAAAATATCTGTATAAAACTCGAAATTAAAAAGTGATCATTGCTTATAACTATAAATAATTTTATTTAACCTTTAGAGAACGGAAAACCAATAAATGAAGTGACATAAAAATGTTAAAAAATTAAAAAAAAATTTTTTATTATCCTTGTTTGAGCTTCTACTAGCATTTCTTTCCTTGAAAGTTTGAAAAGCATATGAATCATTATTTTAGAACATTAATTAATACGTCTATATATTTTCGATAAATTAGATGTGTATGCGAGCACTATGTCACTTGCTTTTAACATTTACTTTGATTATTAAAAATAACTGCAGTGATTACTATTTTTTAACATTCTTATACACATAATAATATTCATCAAAATAATTGCCAATTAGCAAACTTGAATACAGTGGCATATTCATGCCCAAGTCACCCTCTAATCTCTTCCCTCAAAAAAGAAAAAAAAAATTAAAACATTCAGAACCCTAAAATTTAACTCCAAAAAAATAGAGCGCACCGCTTGGTCATCTGTTCCAAAGAACACAGGCACGCGCCCAGTGCAGCGTGTAATACCCCGATAAATAGGGTTGTTAAATCCTAGCCGAGAAAGGGCACGAGCCGCTTGCGCACGCGCGCATACTTTCGTCCTCTCTCCAGCCTCGCGCGCGCGCAAAAGAACAAGAAAGGAAGAAGCGCGCGCAAGAGTAAGATCAACGGAGCCGGTGCAGCTGGCGAAAAGGCATTTATTGCCCCTTCGCGTTTTACGGGTTCTTTAATTCCCCGCAGCGACGCGGAATACATCCGAGGATCTCAAGGACGAGTCTCTCTGTTGCTCTCTGCAGCTCTCTCAAGCCTTTGGAAAATTCAGGCGCGAGTTCTCCCGACAATGAAATCGTTCCGCCTTTGTGTACACACACTCTCGCGCCCTCCTGGCCGTTTTTTCTCGGCTTTCGGCCTCGCCGGCAAGCGCGAGCTTTCACCCCGTTTTTTATTGTCTTCGTAGAAAATTAAGCTGTAAAGAGGCTGCCGACGCCGACGAACTGCTTCTTCCTCCCGGGCGAATATGCGCACCGCCGCCGCTTTTTATTACTGCTTATGAGTGCTAGAAAAAGGTGATGAACGGACGAGCCGAGTCCTTGCGTTGATGCCATTATTTCAACTCTTCGCGCGGTCGGACGGTTTTTTAACGCCCCGGCGTGGATAATCGTTGATAATTGAGGTTTTCGGGTCGGCTGGGATTTACATTCGTGTTCGGTGCTTTGTAGCGAGTTAAATCTTTGCGTCTAATAAACACATAAAATGTATAAACACCATTTATTGCTTTGTTTATTTTTTTTTTCATGGTGCACGTGTTTATTAGTTTCGATCTAATCAACTAAACTTATACTTCTTTATCAATTTTTAATTTAAAAATTTTGAAAACGAACTCGTTTTTAAAATAAAAATATTAAATAATACATAGCACGAACGAAATTACTTTAGTCAAAACAAGCAATTTCGTCGCAAATTAATACAGAACAATGGCCAAATGCTCTAAATCTCCGCGCCCTTTCATAATAACTCTCAGCATCAACAAAGCCTAATGAGGCTTCGGACAAATACGATGATCGCAAAAGCGGATCGAGCGAGCGAACCAGTTTCACCTATTTTCCAAAGACGTCTCCGTCATAAGCGGCAGCTCGTGCCGACTGAACTGTATACCCGGCGCGGCGACTGAACTAATTCAAGAGATTACAGAAAATCCATAGTTGTAACAGCGACGAAGGTGCGGGATTAAAAGCGACTAAACCGATATCCGCCTCTATTTTATTTCGAGCGAAACTGGGTCAAAACCGATCGTTACACAATTGAATTGCGCCTGCCGCGGGGCTTTAGACCTTTCAGCGAAGATAGTAATCTCACCCTTTTCAAAATTGGCTGTTTTGAGGAGTTCTAGATAACATCTGTTTTTATTTTTCTAGCTCTATTAGGATTGTCGGCAGTTCTTATGAGACACGACCGTGGCAATATTTATTTTATTTAATCTGTCACTGACTTGCACATTTATGAAAGAAGTTCTGTAGCAAACATGCTTAAAATTTTTACTTAATCATTAAAATAAAATGCTCGACATTTATAGGTCAAAAAATATAATTGGCAGTAAACATATGACTCACTATCATCATCTCGTCTGAAAATCATCGCAAAACGCTTCGCGCTCGGGGCGAAAATCATCGTACACACATCGCGCTTCCCGGCTTATCCCAAACAATTAAATTTTAAGAAGCCCGGGCAATAAAGGTGTTTATAAGACGGAACTGCAATTACTACGCTCTCGGCGAATTGCGGGCGCCCGTGCGTACAGGTACCGTAAGGATGACGCCGAGTAAAAAAGGGCAGCCCGAGCGAACAAATTGTCCCGCGCGACGTTTATCGCTGGAAATTGGCGGCGCGTGTCATTTCTTGCCCTTTTACGAGTGTATCGAACTCGCGCGTGCCTGCAGCGGCCAATTTTTCTCCGAACGATAAAACCCTTTTGCTGATTACGGCGAAAGCACAATGGAGAGAGGCTCCGATTTTTATTATGCCAGCTGCAAGTAGCCGCAGTGCTCGTAATTCACTTTGGCTCTTATGTCCACTCGATGCCAGGCGAGAAACTGTGTCAATTCCCGGCGGGGATGACGGCGTGGAAAAGGAAGCGAGGGAGAGAGGCGCTGTTGTCGAAATTTTCGGGCTGGATGATAATGCAACAAGGGCACACGCTTGGCTGGGTAAAAAAGTGGTAACAAGCGACTGCGAGATTCGCGCTAATTGCTCGCTGAACTTTCGAGATTGCGCGCTTTTGCCGACGTTCTTTTTTTTTCAATCGAATTCTCTTTTTTTTGGTGTTTGCCGAGAATAAATTGGATGGAGAACTGGTTATTTGGGTTATCAGAATATTTGAATGCTCTGATTTCTTCTGAGCATTCATTGGGAATCGAAACATGAATTTTAAATGCAAATATAAAGGCACGAGCGTTTATTGAAAACTCAGCAAAAATAACTTTCTGCTTTTATATTTCATATTTTTGGAGGTTTAATTTTATTTTTAGAGAAAAATCATTTCGTTACTGGGCAATTTATGGTTCGCGAAAATATTCTGTCCCGGAAAGAGTTGTAAAAAATTAAATCTTCTTTTTCGATATTGATTTTTTACAAAATTACATGTCGTGTATTTTTTTTTTAATTAATATTTACAAAATTCCGTGTTTACCCATCGTATAAATTAAAGCTCATTAAAGCGGTCTTCTGTAAAATTCGAAACACTTATAAATTCAAATTAGTTTATATATACATCGTGCCTGTATTAATGCCTGCTGTGTAATAATCTCATTTTTCTCGATCGCCAGCGGAGCCCAGCGCAAATAAATCTCTAGACACGTGTAGCTGGTCAAAAATCGGGCAAAACGAGCGAGTCTTCATTAACGGCAATCCAGTAGCCGAATTTCTTGTAAAGATTACGAAACGATCCTGTATGCGGGGACAAGAAATCGCTCGTAAATCGAAACATCGAATCACTGCGCGACGATTAATAAACTTCGCTCGGTCCCCCTGCAGCTGTTCGGCAGATACGGAATGCGCACGCAAACGTATTAATATAATAAATAATTAAGCCTGGCGCAGGATTCGGCGGCGGCTGGATTTAAATCGTACGTATCCCGAGGAGAGTCTGCGGTCATCTGACATAATAACTCTACCAAGCATTAATCGAGCGAGCGCGGGCCCATTCCGTTTCCTCGTGCCGGGGCGCAGCGTCATGCCACGGCGCATTTATTGCACTGAAAGAGGATGGCCCTCCGGCAGATCAATTTTCAACTGGAAGATGTTATCTCGTAAAGCCGAGAGCTACCCTTTTTTCGCTATTAATTATTTTGTTTCTGGTAATTAAAATGACTTTTGCGATGAGCGAGTCTTGTGTGCATGAACGATCTTTATTGTACGTGGACAAAAAGAAGAGGGTCGGGAAGATATGTTTGTATTCTTACCAAGGGGCTGTTACTATTATACTTCGAAAGATGGATAAAATCAACTATATATACCAACATATTTTAAATAGAACCGAAACTGAACAATCGATCATAAAATAAGTTATAAGACATATAAGATTGTCATTGCCATTTTTTAAATTAATCAAATTATACAGCTCGCAAATATATTTTTGAAGTTTGAATATATCGATCTTCAAAGCAGCAAGTTGTTCGTTTTATTATATAGGATCGTACAGATATTATCCTCCAAGATATACTGTATACAGAAATGTTTATAATAAAAAATAGATATTAGATAATTTACAATAATTTAATAAAAGAATGTAGAAACAAAATAATGGTAACATCACCGGAGACAACTTTCCGTCCAAACTGTCTCTCCTTCATTCCACCTCGTGTGCCTTTATTATACCTCGGTACGTGGTAAAGCCTCCTCTGACTTTTGTAGGCAGCTCGTCCCTCAGTAATTCAATTTGAGCCCTATCCTGGTATTGCTGGTAGTTTCAAACGTCATCTGGCCGTCCTCTTGCACGGTCCTCGCTCATTATTGCCAATTATTCGGCCATATCCCGCAGAATTGCTGCCGCGCGCAGTAACAGGGCGCAATGCGCCCATTCGAAAGAGCCTAATTACTCGAGACATTTCGTACGTAAGTGTCGTTAAAAGCGCGTGCGATTTATGACAAATAAATTACTTGCTTAACATTGCCCGCACCGCGAACTAATTCTTTTCCGACTTTCTAGACGGTGTTCGGGCAATTTTATTCACCGCAACTACGTATGTAAATAATATTTGACTTTTTTAAGTGGAATGGAGAGTCGAAACGTCCTTTTCTATAAATCACGAGATCGTAAAACTTGCTATAACCAAGAAAATCGTGAATACATCGGCTTTCATTCTTATCGCGTCAATCTGAGTCTTCTATAATTATGCGAGCGAGAGTTTCTCGAAGTTTTTTTTTGGACCTACTATTTACATAATGGGGCACTGGAGAAAAAGGCGTCGTCGCGCCGGGACTCGAAAGTGCACCCTTTTCTAATTATCGCAGGTACTCCGTCGGGGATCTGGATCAAGAGAGACGAGACACACGTAAGAGACACCTGAAGTCTCGACTCGTAGGTCTAGACGACCCTCAGTCGCGCTCAGATAAGCGCTAAAAGCATGGGGGGTGCGAGGTTTGGAGATCCGGGCCCCTTCTTCGACTTTTAAATATGAAAGCATTCTTCACGTGCTTATGATAGGCTTCCTCTTGAGATTTTTTCTTTTAGGCACGCTTTGAAAAAAGTCTTTGGTTAAGATGAATTTTAATGCATATGTTATATATTTTCTGCCTGTTTCTATAAGCTAATTTTAAAAATTTTAAAATAGAAAACAAAAATATTAATTAAGCATTTGGTAGTGTTAAAAAGTTATTAATTATTGAATACCAAAAAAGATTTCTGTTTCATTTTATTCAGATTCCTTCTACAATCTAAATATAGATACTGAAAAAAGCTAATAACCTACATAATTATTTAAGAATCAAAAAATAATAAAGCCATTCATATTGACAGACAGCTATCATTTGGCTACCGCAGAGCCGCGGCAGCAGGCCGCTCTCGCTTAATGAATTTTTTCCCCGCCGAGAAAGTAAATTACGAAAGAATACCTTTTGTAATTACATCGGCGCGCGCGCGTTCGCGAGCAAAACGACTGCACTCGCAAGCTAATACAGAGACGTAAAAAAGTCATTAATAAAGCGCGTACGTCCTGAAAAAAGGCAAGAAGCCGGCGCGAAGCCAGGGGCAAAAGCGTCAGCGTACCGTGGTGTGGACGTGCGCGAGAAATGAATAAGAGAGCGAGCATAAGAGAGAGAAAGAGATTCAGACACACACACACAGACGTGTGTGGGTGTCCAAGCTCGGCCGCCCATGTCGATTGGCGTGCGCCCGGAGTAACAATTTAATTACAGAGCCATCCCTACGCAGGCGTGCGAGCCCGATATGTATAGCAGCCACCCACGATAAATTGAATTTGCCACGGTATTAAGGTCCCGGATGAAGCGGGGGAGAAAGCAAGAAAGAGAGAGAAAGATTCTCGATTTATCGGGTTCGCACAGCCGGCAGCGCTGAACAGTAGTCGCGGACCGAGCGAGAGAGGCCCGATATTCTAATTAAGAAATTCGTCATCGTAGAAATTCACTCATGACTTCATCAAGCGAGGCTCTCTCGTGCGTTATTACCATCCTCCTCCGGGGAGCGCAAAAAAACTCATTTGCATGTTCGCAGGCCGGCTTCTTTTTGCACGAGTGCAAGTCTTGGGAGACGTCATTTAACGAGAGAAATTAAAAATTACACTGCCGAGTTATTATGTGCTTTATCGTTCTTCTTTTTTTGGGAAGTTTTTCTGTTTCTTCTTGTACGTATGGGTCTGGGAAAGAATTTTGGTTCGGGCTCTTACGGAAGAACTGACGATTTTGACACGGTATTTTTGTTAAAAAGTAATTAGCGCGTAAAGTGTTTGGGAGAAAAAGAAAATAATTTGTTGCGTGCACATGTGAGCTAGTGTGATGGCGGAATGAAGACATCACTTTAAATAATTGGGTTATGCAGAAGAAACCTTTTAGCGTTTGTAGCTTGAAGTTGAAAATTCATATATAAAAACAGTGTTCCTTAGATAACTTGATGTATACATAATTGAATATCGGCACCTTCACTAAATTAATCAAAGGGAAATCACAGAAATAATAATCTTAATGTGTCATTAAAATTTTAAAAACTATTTTAAAAATGTTTGTTTCCTTTCCTAATACGCAATGAAATATAGCTCTATTTTAAATGATTCTTTTGTCCAGAAAAGTAAAATAAGTCACAGAGAAGAATCGACACTGCATTTATTATCAGAATCCTGCAGCTTTTTTAGAAGCATCAAAAACACATTTTCCATACTGCGAAACACAAAGTTTCCCTCTCAAACACACACCCACGCCAGACCTCCTTTCTTCTCCCAGAGCGCATTTTTCCTTTTCAATAGCACATCTGAAAAGTAGCCATTATGTAAGTCACGTAGAAAACTTTGTATACAGTAGTACAGTGCATCCACAGCGCACAATGTAATCAAATAAAAGAGAGCTCCTCCTCCTCGCTCCGACCTTTTCCGTGCACTTGGCTCCTTCTCGGAGCAGCTCGTGCAAGTTCGAACACGCACCGGCTTTTGTGCAGACGGCGCGCTTGCAGGTAGACGGAAAAAATAAGGCCGCACTGCATAGCTCTCGTACAGAATCGCTCGACACACTTTTTCTTTCGGATTCTCCCAGAGCCACTGTGTGTGTGTGCTCTTCTTCTTTATGCAAAAGCGGAGACCGTTGCGAGAGCAGGCTCCGATCTTCACGGCTTCCGCGAGAGACAAGAGTCGAAGCGGCGCTTTCACGCGGCGTATATGAAATCTCTGTGCTTGTTGCTACAGGCGTTCGGCAGGCGACTTTTGTGTTTGAGAGAAGTATATGGGTGCTGGAGTACTTTACACTTTGAAAATTTTCGGCGGTTCCGAGAAAATTTTTCTCGAGGCGTGGAATTTACACTCGTTTGGTGACGCTGGAATTTAAAGAGATAAAATCGCGATCCAATTTTTTATGGTTGTTAGACTTAGAATTTATAGACACAAACAAAAATTTCAAAGTTTCGTTCGCAAATTATATCGAAAATTACTTATATTTAGGTACATGCAAAGCAGCTCCGTTTAGTATTAGGTACAGTATTACCCAGTCTTGCATCATCCAAGTCCAGATAATCCCCCATAAACAAATAATCTTCCAGCGACCCTTATATATCACCTTGCGCCTCCCCTAATTGCCCGCAAGAATCCATCGGCTTGTGTTAGGTAACATCCATCGCCCCTTGCGCAATTCCCCATCCGGCCCCTTCAATCCTGCGTAAGCTTCCTTAAAATTTTCCTTCCGTGAAAAATATGCCGCTCTCCCGCGCACCCTTGAAAACGAGAAAGCGTCGCACGCGGCGGCTCGTTATTATACACGGCCAAGTAAGCGCGAGAGAGCTAAGAGACACGGCCTATTGCGCATTGAAAAAAGGCCGAGGGCGAGCCTTTTATTGTGCCTATACATAATACTTTGGGCCGCTCTCTTTTTCGCTCTCACCTCTTCCGCGTGGGAGAGGGGTTAAGCTCTAATCCGTGCCGGGTATTAGGTGAAACCCGTCCGCATTTCATGCGAGCGATTCCCCGAAGCCCCGGTTCTTGCTTTGAATGTATGAATTTCGAGAGAGTGGAGAGCTGGAGGTGAGGTAAAAATGGGTCGTTGAGTTGCGTGCGAGGGAAGGGAAGAGCGATGGGTTAGACGATTTTCGTTCGAGTTTGCTGTCGTTTTTGTTAAAGGGGAAAACTCAATCTGATGATTCATTTCTTCAGGTTTGGAGGGAAAAGGGAGATATCTATTGGAGCACTGTAGATACGAGGTGACTCAACATTTTCGAAAAGCTTGTTTTTTAAGAATTTTAAGACAATTACTTCTTATTACTATATTTTTTATAAATATTCTTTGTTTCTTTTTTACGTATATAGACTACACTTTAAAAATAGAAAAGATATTTTCAATTTGCCATTCTTTTATAAAAGTGATTTTCCTAAATTTTTTTTTAAATTTTATTTAGTACAATAATATATAAAGATGAAAATTATTTTAAAAAAAGCGAATATTGGCGGAACCTTCTGAACTTATTTAAATCATGAAAATTGTGACATATATTTTTTAGAGTATACAAGAAATTGAAATAATGAAAAAACATTGTAACATTGCACACATTACATTCATAAGTGTGCGAATATTGTCTTAAAAAGTAAAACTACAAATTTTACTTCTTTACTTCAAATACACATTCTCGAATGATTGTATTTTTAATTTCACGATTCAATAAGAATGAGAACTATCTTCACCTGTACATAAAAATATAGTAAAGAAAATTCTTTCTTTCCTTTTGTCGAAATAAAACTATGACAAAGCCACTGCCCCCAGTCATTAGCTTCTCAAATCCACGCCAACCCACGCACCCCAATGTCCAACGAAGCCTGAGAAACTTCTAAAATAAACCATCAAATAAATAGATTTTCCAGGTGCCTAGCTACGTCTAAATCTCGCTCTCTTTCTCTCCCAAGACACGCGATCTATCTGCAGATGTCGCGCTCCCAACCATACAGCTTCACCCTATCCATACCCACACTTTCTATAAAAAAAAAAAACGTCGCGCTCGGGTTTAGATTCCTATCTCACACCATTTTTACTCTTAGCCGGGCCATTCATTCCATTGAAAAGTCCTTGGCACTCCTGCGCATTCATCCCCGGGCTCGCGCACGCTCGACTAAACGCTCATCCTCATTACGAGCCTCTCTTTTTCTTCTGTGTGTATATACTATGGGCGGCCGTCGCGTGTCTGGCTTGCGTCGAGCAGCTTTTCGCAATTGGCAAACACGTCGTTGGGCCGGCAGGCCGGATTATCCGCGCTCGGGCGCCTTTCGCCGTGCGAGTATATACACGGCTCTCTCTCGATCTAGCTCTGTTTCGGGGAAGGAAAAAAGCGCGGGGCTTAAGGTGATGCCTGATGCGTAATCGGGGGACGCCTAAGCGCATTCTCGAGCGCGCGTGGGCTGCCTAAACATTATGCGGCGTGCTTTGATATATCAAAGGGATCGTGCGAAACTGGAGTTCTTTTTTTGAAAAATGTGTTTATTGTGGAAGTTGTTTATTATAGAGTGTATGTAAGTTATAGAATCGTTTTGAGCTATTACTATAAAATGAAACAAATAAACAAAAAACGATTTTACCATTTAGCTATAACCATATGTTAAAGTATTTTCGTTCCAAAGCTCGCCATAAAGAAAAACCATCCAACCGGCGAAAAGCCATCAAGTGCCCCACCTCCTTTAGCCAACAAATTCAGGGCTCAATAATTACGTCTTCATCATCGACATCTGCACCGTAAGACGACAGTCGTACGACAGCCGAACGATGTTTTCCTTAGCCCAGGCAACGCAGACGTCTTAAGCGAAAAATCTCCTAACCATCCCACAAAAATACAGCGATCCTCTCGCACGCGTGCCCGCACGCGTGTAATCCCCAACGCACTTTTTCTGCGCGCGCGCTGCACCGGTCAGCTGCCCGTAATTACCGGGCAGAGGAAACTATAATACGAGCGGGGACTGCCCTACGGGGGCGCCCGAGCTTTTAATAAGCACCTACGAAAGGGACGCAGGCCCGGCTGGAGACAAAACACAAATTAAGCAATTACGAGCCATTATGAAGTTATTCGGGCGAGGGGGTTATGTTGTGTATGGAGGCCGAAAGGGACAGGTAGAAAGTTTTTGGTGTCGCCTGGGCGTCGCGACGGCGGAGCTTCTCGATTAGATATTGTTGGCGACGCGCTGAGCGTTTGATTAAAAGCTTCCCTTCACGGGGGATAGACCGGATGTCGCTGGATGGGTTTTGTACCGGTGTCTGGCTTTTTGAGAGAGGTCTGGACTGTTTGGAAGTAACGAGAGATGCGCTGCTTTGCGCCCGTGGTGGTCGCGCGGTGACCACCTCCGGAGGGCTGACAGAGTAGTGGCATTGTTCGGTGGTGTCTTTCTTTCTTTTTCTCGAGTGGGTTTTTGGAGTGCTGCACGAAATTTTACTGTTTAGGAGAAAATTGTTTTTGCAATTTTAGACAATTTTGAATTTTTAGGTGTGTTCGAAATGAATAGTGATTTTATGTTTCTAAAGGAATATAATGACAGGCTACTTGTGTTAGAAAAAACAATTTTAAAACAATTTTAAAATTTTTAAATATCAATTTATTTCTTCATTGCAACAAAAAGACAAACTAGTAGACCAACTAATCAAGACTTAATGCATACAAGATAGCATCTTAAAAAGTAATTACAACTCTTTTACCTAGAAACCCGAAACCCAGACCTATACCTCGTAATCTCCACAATTTTCCCCAGGCTCCCGTTAAAATCATGTTGCAATATTCCCCGGCAAAACCTTACCACCGATAAAACCCCCTTCTCGTAAGAATTTTTCCTAAAAAGCCAAGCCATACACGCGGCCTCTCGCATCTGCACCCTCATTATCGTACTCTAATTTCCCTACAAGCGCAAGAGCCCAGCTCTTTTTTCCCTTCTCTTCCCCATCCGACAAAGAAAATACCCTTTCTCCCCGAGAAAATTTCCTGCGCTACGCTTCCGCGTAATTACTTTGTTTTACCAAGGCTCCCTGTCCCTCTCCTCTACCCTAACGATCTGTTTTCGATCGTTAGCTCTAAGCCCTCTCAAGCCAGAGCGTCGTCAAAGCCCGGGGAGAGATAAAATCTGGGAGCGCGCAAGAGCAAGGCCTAAATTCGAATATTACGCGGACGGAGGACGAGCGGAGGAATCGTTAATGGTCCCGGCTACTGAGCAGCTAGTCTCTCCTTTCTCCTCCTCCTTTTTTTTTCTACGTCTATCTGAAAGCTTCTTTTCTTCGATGAAAGGGGATTGCGCGGGTATTAGGCATCGAGGCGAGATAGAGAGCCTGGAGGTCTTGTAGGTAGGCGCGCGGGCTTAGCTTCGTGATTGATCAATTTCGCGCGGTAGGTAATGGCGCGGGCGGCGTTTGCTCTAATAATCAATTTCCTTGTTTTCTTTCTTGGCGAGAGCCGGCTCTGCTGTGCGCGGCTGGTAAAAAACGAAATGACGGCTGTTGTATTAAAGCGGTTCATGGGAGATAGGATGGTATAGGTCAGTTATATGAACAAAGTCACGCCGCGCTCGTCGTTAAAGATTGGGAAAAACTTTGTATTTGCTTGAGAGTAACGGTTAAGTGATTTTACTAAATGTTGGATTAAAAATTTTGTATTATGATTCTATTCTTCCGTAAAAATCATATTTAAGATTAAATTTGACTTCGTAACTACGTAACTCAATATTTACGACTCGCGATTGCGCAATCAGAGATATTCCAGCTCATTAGTGCGCATAAAGCTGAAAGCCCTGCGCTCTTTAAAATCAATAGTAGAAAATTACGGACTCGAGCGCGCCGTGCCAATAAAAATTGCGCATAACGAAAGAAAGCCAGCCATTCAAACGATATCCCCCGGAGCGAGTGCACAATTTTACCCTCCCCCCTTCACTCTCTCAAGAGCCCCTAATGAAATCTAACGACCCTCATTTCTGGGCGAAGCCGGCTCTCTCTCGGTGAACTTGGAAAGCTATTAAAGCTGGCCTCCTCGGAATCGCGCTCGGCCGGCGCAATAACGCCGCAATCGGAATAATAGCCGCGCGAGAGAGAGCAACAACGGCGAGGAATATCTCCTAAAATGCACCACCCGGAGAATCTCGATTGCTGCTAATACGAAGATAAGGCGAAAGTTGGGGATACGCGAGCTCTTCGGCACTTTCGCTTTGATCGCCAAGGTGCAAAAATTTGCTCGCGAGCGGTGTTTTGTTGGCAGGCTGAATGCGTTTCTTTCATTGTGTAGGAGCTGGGTTTGCGCTCTGGCGCCACCGAGGTGGTCGAGGAGTAATCGAGTGAACAAGCGTTTTTTCTGGCTCGAGTGGCTCGAGTGGTCTGTTTCTTTTTTTTTCGCTGTGATGCGCTCTTGAGAATGGAATATTTTTAGTCGAGGCTTTTATGCTCGTTGATTTTTACAGGAAAATGTATTCTTTGAGGCGGAGGGGAATAATAATGAATATGCATTGTAATCGCGTTGGGAAAATTAGGAATTGAGCGAGATTTAGTGGTTACAATAGATACATTCAAATAGCTTTCATAGAAGAAAAGTGCAAATTATAAACTATTAAAAAAATATTTCTAAAAACATTTTATATAATAATTTATAGCAATTTAACATAAATCTATTATAATGAACTATTTAATTTTTTAGCATATAGGTACCACAATTTTATGAAAACATATATACATATTTAAAAAATCAACTCTTATCGTAAAACCTAATACCTTCCATAAACTTTCACCTAAATTTCCATAATAACCAAACACACTTCCTCTTAACACCACCCATAATCCAAACCATACCCCACCAAGACTCGCGCACACAAAATAACCAAGCCGGGCACTTGAACGACGCAATTTTTCCACAACCGGCGGCGAGAGCCATTATGCGTCGACGCGCTATCTCTGAGAAGCCGGAGCCCCCGCGTGGAGGAACAATCGCTTATACATAGCCTGAAGGATCCGAGCGCGCAGAACCTCAGGCCTTTGAGCGCTTTGGGGCCTCGGGGTGGCCTTTTGTAAGTCCGCATGATCTGCGCTACTTCCTTCCGGCACGTGGCTTCGACCTTTTTTCCGAGATGGCCTTTCAAAGAGAGAGAGAGCCGGGGGCATTTTTTTTCACGTTGCCTCCTCCCACGAAAGCGTAACGTACGTATTCTTTTTCGCTTTTCTCTCGGGCTGCGCCGTCTTCCTTATGGCGCGCGAGAAAAACAGGATGTTTTGGCGCCGGTACAGCCGCTTTTGCGTTTCGGGATCGAGGCTTGAGGTTGGAGCGTTTGGGTTTCGTCTGATTTTGTAGTATTTTTAGTATCTTTCTTGTTTTATTCTAAAAGATTTTAAAGAAAAATTTCAAGGTTGCAGTCAATTAAAATGATAGTAGTATTTTCATCCGAGTAAGAATATATCAAACAATTAACCAAGCAAGAATAAACTGGCATAAGCAGATGTTCCGTCTCATTCGTAGCAACCACCTTATAGTAATTTGTTAATTGCACCATTACTTTAAGTACAATCGCTTTAAAGAGATCCGCACATACGGGCACGCTTCAATTTTTCCGGTCCCGCTTCTCTGAAAAAGCGTAATTTTCAAAAGGATTTTACGAGTCGAGCTGTAAGCTATTGGTAAATAAAATGCCCGACTGGAATAACAATATAAGCGTATAGGCAGCCGTGAAATCGAGGCTATATACGCGAGAGCTGGCCATTAATTTTAAGCTGACTGATCTTCTTTCGGCCCTGCGCGCGCGCACCGGAACTTTACGGCCTGGAAGTTGAATATTAATGACAGCTATACGGGAAGGGTAATGTAGCCGAAAGAAGTCCTCTTATCTGATACACTGTACTTAAACTGTATCGGGAGTAACGGTCGCTTTCTCGAAGGACAATCATTATTTTAACGCGCGCACTAACGTTTTTAGCGGGCCTTTAAAGTCCGAACTATAATTTTTATTCGTAAACAAATGCTTATTGATTTTATAGCCCTGTTAAAATTGGCAAGGGAAAGTCGATAAAACGTGAATGTTTATACATTTTTACCTCGGCCGGCTGGTGATAAATTAATTGGTTTAAAAATTATGGCATTATTTATTAACTTGTCAGGTTAGTAAATAACTATGAAAGTCACTTAAAAACAATTGATTTAAATATAGTATTGCGGCTAGGCTTACTCGTAACTAGGCAAAAATAGTTGATTTAATGAAAGTCTCGAGGTGTTGTTGAGCGCCGCTGAAACAAAGACTTTAAATTATTTTATTTAGAACAAATAAATTATGCGCTTAGCATCGAAGGTGAAACAACGGTTATTATTTTACGACTCCGCTAATAAATCAAACGGAAAAATGCCGCACGTTATTAGCGACGTTATTTACGAACTGACGCGCCAATGCGGCTTTTAACGAGAAACGTTAACACCTGAGCCGCGGCTCTCGACTCGTCATTTTCCGGTATTTTTACGGACGAGCTGTATTTATATCTCGAGCGTATCCCACGTATGCTAATTTCGTATATAGAAAGGTACTTTGGCCGTAGTATTTTAATGCCGGCCATAATCCGGATATCAGGGATTAGTTAGCATAATATGTGTAGGACCGGCTCTGAATATTCCATATACGTACTTCTGCTTTGAATTACACGTCTATATTGGTCGACTTCTGCCCACGCGAGCTTTAATATAATCTCATGCTAATTTTGTGTTTATACAATGAAATAATAGCTAATGTTCCTATTGCTGCTCGGCGTATTTAGCTTACATTGTAGAGTGGCAAACTTGTAGATTTGCATAATGTTTATCTATTATTGACAGAAAGTTATCATGAGAAAATATAGAAGAGAGCGGTTTGAACGCTATTGATAAGAAAAGTATTTCCTATACAATGTTGCTAAATTTCATTACGAAACGTCGTAAAACGTGCTATTTTATGCTGACAGAGGAATGCTTCTTAAGAAGTCTAATTAAAAATAGATATCATAAATATTCCAAATCGGCCTGCTTATAAAACATTTATATACGATATTAAAACCCATTCTACTTCTCTAACAATTTACAACTCTATTTCAACATGCATTCTATTACACCAAAACAAGTCTTCGCCAAAGCAACCAAACAACTTAAAAATCCCAAAAAATTTTCTCAAAATAAAACCCCGAGAACTGCACCTTCCAACCACACACTTCCACATTCCCATCTTCCCAAGTACCATCCGACCACCTCCAAGAGCTCTCGCGCTCAGCGATCCTCCCGGAAAGAGACATAATTTCCTCGTCATTGTCACCACGGAAAAGTCCGCTTGAGAAGCACGTGCGGTTTTCCCTGCGCACGCCGCAGCCCAACGAACTCGTCCCGCATTCAATAGCCTCAAGGCGCCAGCACGCGCTCAGACGGAGGCGGGCAACTCGGCGCGCGCCACGGAAATTCCCGAAAGCCGAGAGCTGAGAAAAGCCAAACGTCTCTCTGGCTTCTGCGAAGAGGCGCAGCAGAGCCTGCTAAGCCTCGCATTTCGATTCCTCCCACGCGACACATTGTCACTCTCGGACCAGACGGCTCTTTTTTTTGTCTGAATCTCCGGGCTCTTCCTACTTTTTTTTTTTAAAGGGACAGAGTCGCGCGCGACCACCGAGTGGTGAGATGACCAGAGCGTTCGTGCGCTCGCGTGGACCTACAGAGATGAATTTTGTCGCCGGCGGCTGCGCGCTGTGTGTGCGCCAGTGATGGTTGGCTTTTTGACGTGTCTATTTGCTGCGGGGAGTTTATTCAAAAACTAAGCGTCGAAAGCCTATTTTTTTCTCTCTCTTTTGGCGCTCTTTTCTCTGGTGAATTATTCCAGCGCGCTTTTGAAAACTGGTTCTCGAAATTGCTACTTTCGAGTAAAAAGGCCGAGCTTGAAAGTATTATTGAAAAAAAGCGTATTCTCAAGAGCGCGCGTAAATCATAAGTTAAAAATACAACTTAATTGCAGGCCGAGCCGAGCTTGACTTTTCAGAAGTATCAACGCTCGAGCTTTAATTGCGCCCGTAAACAAGCGAAAAAATACGCTTTCATAACCGCCGTAACGCTCGACTCGAATATATACGCTTCTTTTCTCTCTCTCTCTCAAAAAAAAAAGAAAAATCTGTTATCCCCAAAAGCAGTGCTCGAGCTTCGTGCGAATCGGAGATCGCAAATAATCAAGCGAGATGTACCTGCGAGCAGCTGCCGCGAAAGCCAAAGAGAGAGAAGGAGAGAAACCTCGGCTTCCTGCCTTCCTTTTCTCTCTCTCTCTTCCTCCCGCTCTCGTCTTTATCGTAATTTGAAGGCCGATAAATTCGGCGCGGTAGCGCGCGATCGACTAATTGCATTAATTTCGAGGCCCCGCTTACTGCTGCACTGATTTAGCTGCCGTCGGCGAGAGGGCCCCGAATAAGAAAGTGCCGACACGAGCGGCACTCACGTTTCACTCGGGGAATAAAGTTCAGGGCTTATTTATATGAATGAGGAGGAGAGAGGGGAATTCAGAGTCTGGTCACGAAAGAAATCGGGGATTTTACTTACAAAGGATTTTATTTTTGGATTGAATTAATTCAGTTTTAGATGCTTTAAAAAAGAAAGTTAAACAGTATTTTTCATTTATATTCTTAAACAAAAAAATATAAAATTTAATAATTATCATAGACAATGTCAAGAAATTCATCCCATTTCAAAACTTAACATCCTTACAAAACCGCATCAAATCATATCCCCAAACTATGTATACCTCCAAGCACACCGGACCAGATAAGCCTTTAACAAGCGTAAAATTTTATACGCAAAATAAACGAAAAATAAAGCCCCGAACGATCAGCGCACAGCATCCGATCGGAAAGTCAGCGAGCAGCTGCAATTAGCGCTTTCGGTATACATACTCGTCGCGCTCTTGGCCCGATCGGCAATCCGATCTGTCCGAGTGTCAGATAAAATTTTTATAATACGAGCTCTCCTTCAGATCCTGGGCGGTCTCCTCCCAAGTGTATTTATACACAAGAAGACGCGTCGGCGTTTTCAACAGGGGAGTATCAATCCATTCGTCGGCTCGCCGCTGCTAATTGATATTGCGACCGCATTCCCCTCCGATATTTGTTTCCCCCTTTCTGTCGAATTAAAATACACGCCGGCGGACGTTAGTAGTCCCGTATTGATTTCGACGGAACGATAACTTTTCTCGTAAACTGGGAGCGATTTCGTTTTATTTCTTCGATGGCTCTCGATGATATTTCTCATTCTTTTTTGCCGGTTTTTTTAAAATTTTACGCTCGAATTGATTTTAAAGGACGGATATGCGGAGAAATCGAAAATCTTAAATTTCGTCCCAATCAACATAAAGTAAGTACTTTATTTACATTAAGGTTTCTTTAGTTTCTAAATTATTGATTACTAATGAGAAAACAAATTTATACTGAGCACTTGCTCGCTTAATACACCCGCCGATATTCAAGCGCACTTAAACTTCATACACCTGCCCAAGTGCAGGATGTATCCCCCGACACCGCGAGCATACAAAGTAGATTTAATTGCGAGCCTCGAATCCTTGCTTTTACTTATCTTGTCGATTTCGCGATTATGAATCGAATATAATTAAGCCCAGCCAAGCATGTAAACTCAAATAAAAAAAAAGCGATATCAAAACTGATTTAAGACCACACGTGAGTCTCTCGCTCTGCACGCACAAAATTGTCCAAAAGCTCGGCGAGTCCCTTCGACATATACATCCAGCTCGTAAATTTCAGGCGAGGAAAGCCCCCCGAAAGTCCCCGCATAATTAGCCACGTGCTCCCTCAATGAGGGTTTTAATTAATTTTGACTTTTCCGTGAGCTGGGAGCCCAAAAATCGCGCGCGCTCGTTATACGCCGGCGACCAGTTTTAACGACGACATCGAATTAAAGCGCAGGACGTGTACGGATGGGAGGAGGGACAGTTTGCCGACGACACTGTTTAATTTTGAATTTGCAAGCAATTAGGGTGGTTTTGTTGAATTTTTGCGAAACATGTTATTAATTATTGAGCTCGTAAGGGTGTATGTAATTTGAGGGGAGGTCTGCCCTGGGACCACCCTGGATAGAGATCCGGATGGGAAGACGCGCTTAATTACGTTTTATTGCTCGGTTTGAGCTGAGACTTTTTTCTGGCCGAGGTGGCGGTAGACCGCAGCTGTGCTCGGTCTATTTTCTAACGAGCTCGCCGGGTACTAATGAATTGAAAGGGATAGCATTAAATTGAATTACATAGTTGATTCTTTTAATTAAATTAGTTCTTTTTTCTTCGCTGTGTGTTAGCTTGAAACAAAAACAAATTTATAAGGTATATTATTGCTTGTTTTATTTTGAATAATATACAAAACTGATTGAATTTATCTTTTAAATTATACACTTTTACATTCTTTTAAAAAAATCATTTACCTGTCATAACTCATTCAAAAACACACATCAGCACGCAGAAATAGCCAATCTTACAATCAAGTCTATATCCTCATACCGCTCTCCAACCAACAAAAGCAAAAACTCTCCAAACAACCCAAAAACACCCAAGAAGAACACATTGAAATCCACCCAGAGCCAGCAGCAAACCTTTTTCAATCGACCTTATACAAATCTATCAGCCAAATAACAGATCCCAGCCAACCGCTAATTAATTCCTCCACTCCAAACAAAAGGGCCAACCCTGCGGAAATCCTGCGCACACATCTACTAGAAACTCTCCGGCTCGCAATCTCCTGAATTCATCAGTGCGAAGTCGCCCGAAGGGCCCTCCTAGTCTCCTCACGCGAGGTCCGCGCGCGCGGCAATTACGCCAAAGCATTCGGATTCCGCAAAAGCCGGCACGTGCGCCAACTGCGTGTGGTCGTCGAGCCCTTTATCTCTGCGGCTTCATCGAATAATTCGCGAAAAAAAAGGGAAGAGAGGCTAATTGTCAGCGTAACTCCTGTGCGACGTCGAATGTAGGTTAGCGCGTAAGGATGCAAGTTCGGCGCTGGAGCAGGAAATTTACAATGGCCGTTAAAACGTCGGGGAGTAAGAGCAAGGGGGACGAGAGGAAAAAATTTATTCTTCGTTAAGATTTTAAAATGCTCATAACAGCTTTACCGGGGAGCATTAAAATTACTCCGGCTCTCTCGCAATTATAATGTTTTGGCGTCGTATTTTACGTTATCCGCGTTTATAGCCGGGTTTGTCGGGATTCGAATATATTTGTCTCCCCCTCGGATCTGCGTCGGCCGCTTGTTTTATGAATTTCGAAATTTGATTTTCACTTTATCGCCGACACGTGAATTTACACTGATGTTTAAGCCGCATAAATCCGGCAAACACAGGTGGTCGCGTTCGCTATACTCTCAATCGCTCCAATCCATTAACAATCATACTTTGAAATTTCCTCTGCCCTTCGCCTCCAGAAAAACCAGCGATCGGAAAATCAAATGAACCGGCATCACGAATCCAAGTCGTAAAATCAATCGCGTTTCCCAAGAAGCATCCAAAGAATGCTCTCCAATAAAAAATCACCAAGACAATCACAGCTGGCCGCAGCATAACGCCGCTATATCCCCATAACCTATGGGAGTCGGCCTCAGCGACAATTCGCACACGCGTGCTCGCTGCTAATAATTTTCCGCAGCTGCACGCGCCGCGCGGCAAGAAAACACCGAGCAAAAAGCGCGCCGGCCTTTTCTTTTACAAGCCGCGCACTTTATAACATAATTGTGAAGCCGGCAGCCGGCTCGCAAGCCTATAGCTATATATACGCAAATCGTATATCTTGTCACGGGAGTATAGCGCATTTTTTTGCCCGACATCTCACGGCAGAGAGAGAGTCGGCTTATAAATAAAGGCTCGAACGAGCCGCTCGAAATGCCTAGGAAATTATGCGGAAAAGAAGGGGGGGCTCTCCTCGCGGTGGGGTCCGCTCGCTCTCGGGAAAAAGGAAAACGCGGATTACGACGGCTCCCCTTCCGAGCCGTTTGACTTTTTTCCGCGCGCGCGCGCTCGTTTCGCTGCCGAAGGACCCTCGGAGCTGCGCCAGCGGTGGACGTACCTATAATCAAAGCCATGTAAAACCGAGCAGGAAATTTGACTCGGCTTTTGTTTCTCTGGCCGTCGATGAATTATGTTGAAAAAACGTTTTTGCCGATGCCGGAGCCAGAAAGCTTGCTAATTTTTTCTATTTCGATTATAGGTCTGTCTGTGAGATCTACGAGTTTCTGCGTCTTTGAGTTTTATTTGCGCGAATAGAGCACAATGAAAGAGAAAGTCGGGATAGATCGTTTATAGCAACGGGGAAAAAGTTAAAAATAATTTTAAGAATACAGCACGTAAGAGAGCAATTGCGAAATCGGGCAGCGTGAGTTTAAGACATTACTCGCAACTGCCAGCCTCGAGGCGAATTAAACCCTTGAAAGGTCGTGACGCGCTGTAAAATTGAACCTTAAAGCCGATACGAATCTTTTTCTTACAATGAAATATAATATTAAGACGTTGCGGTGTACAATGTAGAAGTGGCACCTGCAGACCCGGGGGAAATACTTGCGTGCTTTTTCTCTTGGCTGCATTGCCAAGCTCCATATAGCCGATAGCGGGGCAGGTAAAGTTTCAGTTTTTGCCTTGAAGAACGGGGGGGCTAGGAAATTCTGCTGGTAGCTTTATTTGCGCCGATTTTTGCCGATTGTAATCTCTATAATTACGGATACGCCGATTGCGCCGACACCGTAGAATTTACAGAGGGAGCATTCTTATCATTCTTTTTTTATAAAAAATAACTAATAATAAACTTTATGGTTTTATTTGTAGAGAGTAGAAAGAATTCGTGAAAATAAAAATTAATTATTTTTATGAATTACCAGTCTTGCATTTATTCATAAACGAATTGAAAATAAAAATTTTTATTTAATTATACTTAAATATTGAATTAAATTGTAAAAAAATAATGCCGAAATCCTTCAAGCATCAGGAAAATTACGGGCGCGCATAAAATACCTCGGGCCTCATCGGCAAAAAGTCCAAAAAGCCCCGATATCTATAAAGCAGCCATTAAACGGCCAACAGCCCTCATAAACTTCATAATGTAACAGAATTTTCGCCATTCCAGCATCGATATACATATCGACGTCGGTGGGCCCCGAGCTCTCCCCAGGTCCAGCCCTTCTACATCCAGCGGGCCTCGACATTACCACAGAGAGCCGGTGCTCGCAAAAATCTCTTAATACGCCCAGCTCACGTGTGTGTACTCTGCGCTTGATTGTTTTGCATGTACTTTTAATGCACCGTTTACGGATAATTTAATAACCGGCGCGCGCGCGCGTGCGCGTGTGTGCACCCACCCGGGCGACTTTTTCAAAATTAATACCGAACCGCCGAAAAAAGAGGCGCGCGCGCAGATGTTTACCCCAGGCGCATCATCATCAACCCCCGGGGGCAGCCGCGGAGGACGCGACTCCTCGATGTATATCCAGTGCGTCTGGACGAAAAAGGAGTGGGGAGCGGGCTATAGTA
The DNA here is from genome assembly GCA_900480035.1 of Eupelmus urozonus. Taxonomy (NCBI): domain Eukaryota; kingdom Metazoa; phylum Arthropoda; class Insecta; order Hymenoptera; family Eupelmidae; genus Eupelmus; species Eupelmus urozonus. The sequence continues at coordinate 8,319 of UELX01000194.1, read as the reverse complement.
GAAGACGCTGGGAGCGTGCCATCTTGGGAGGTCGCGGTGGGGGACGCGCGTGTATACAGTCGCTCCTAAATATGTTATTAGTGCGCTCTCTCTCCCCTCCTGCGTATATAACTGCTTCATTCTGAGAGCGAGCGGCTGGTGCAGCGGCTGGCCCCGGGCCGATCATCTGCGCTCTTCTCATTCTCTATCCTATATATATGTATACACTAACCCTATATACAGTCTCTCTGGATGCTATCGGGCCCGTCATAGAAAACACACGGGCCCTTCCGTCTCTATATAGTCGCGGGCTGCGCGCTCCCGTGCTACCTCCCAGAAGTTTCGTGAGCCTGGGAGGCCTAGATTGTTTAATCGTTGCAGCCCTCGCACTCGCCCACTGTCCAGGGCTAATCAATGCCCCGGCCACTATGTAATTTCCGACAAATTGCCGGACGACCGGTGTGTGTGTGTGTGTGCTGGGGCTCGGGACACGCTTTTATAGCGCGAGCGCGTATATGGATGCTTTTTTTGGCAGGCTTTTGGGAGGAAGTCCCAGGGGTCTTAATTCGCGGACGACGCGGCGGAGAGAGGGAGAGGATCTAAATTATAGCGCGAGGGCGAGCGCAGGCTGCAGCTTTCCCCGCTTTGCCGAAACTCCGGAGCGTCTTCTGTGCTGGATTAACCCGTTTGGACGGGCTGGATGTGTTCGAGGGTAATTTGTTGACTTAATGCTGATGAATTGCTTTGTATGGTTCTTGGTTATTCAATGGAAATGTTTTTTGCTCTAATTAGTTTTGAGCTTATTGAAATCGACAATTAACTGTAAGCAAATTTTTTAATTATTTTGTTTTGCATTGATTCTCGAAGAAAAAAAAGTTGATAAACACCACAGGTCTGCCAAAACAAATTTCAATTCATCCAATCCAAAAAGCGACCCTTAAAGAAATCCAACCAACACATCCTTAACCATATACCATTATCCCCAAAAATATTTACCAATCACAACCTTTTCATCGCAGCCTCTCCCGATCAACCTTACCAAATCGGCTCAGAATAAAATTAGCTCTGCCACTTTCCAGAACCCAAACCAAAAATTTTCCGGTCCCCCCTCTCCCTCGCCAAAATACCTCCCTCGACGACACATCAGGCCACACGACGAGAGCAGACTTTCAGCGGCCTCACCAAAAGCAGCTCCGCGCTCAATGCCAAATAGCTGCACGACAATGCGCGCCTTTCTACGGCTTCTCTCCACAGTATATACCGAATATCGACGTATAGGCCATCGGCAGTCAGAGGGGGGCCTCCTTTGTCGGAGGCGCGCGCCGAAATCCGGGGGACCACCGGCGGCACGCGCTACACGTGCGCCGCAGCAGCAGCAGCACGCAAGAACAGCACCGCGACGCGAAGACAGCCGCGGGGGAAGGAGGAGCTGCAAGTCTGGCCTTATAGAGCGAGCTGGACCCGCCCAGCGGGCTCGCTCCAGATTTCGTCCTTAGATGCCGACTTTTTGTCCGCCTGGCCCAGAGGGAGGATTTCGGCTGCGGGTATATACGGGCCTTTTTTTGGTTGGTGTATATGCGATGATCGGCAGAATGGATTTGGGGCTCTGGAAGGTTGGAGTGATTAGCTCTCTACTGGATTTTATTATGTTGGGGTGATGGATGGATTATGGCTTATTGGGGGTGGGTCCGGGACCACACGAGGATGGGTATTGAAGATTGGGAGCTGGTTTATTGGGCTTGCGTGTGAGGTCTATGTCGGCTGGGTTATGTGTTTATTAGTTTTTTATAGCAATGATATTTGCCGGCTTGATCGCTGATTGGGTTTCCAACTATATCATATCGTGAGGGTGATAAAATTCATCCGACGACACGGCGCTCTTAATTAACGAAACTACAAAGTTGCAATATGCACTAATTTAATTAAAAGTAATTTGCAATAAAAGTTTAACGATAAAGAAGCTTTTAGTTAAACGTCAAGATAAAAACGCACAGCGCAGGTGGATCTCAAAAGTATCAGTATCTGGCTTCTACGTATACCACAGGCCTATAAAAAAGGTCCAAAATACATAAGATTCTTTGGATTCTGACGGGAGAGGAAATGGTCTCGCCACTTGCTCGTTTTCTTGCTCTTTAGCCATCCCGATGCGCTTGCGAGCTGAAAGAATAACGACTCTACCGAGGTAGGAATATGCGTTCCTGCGCCCCGCTCGTTAGCCCAGGCCGGCATCGTTACACGTATGCGGATGTTATCCGAATTCCTTTTGCTGCAGCCCTTTATGACGAATCCTCGACTTCTTATATGATTGGAGACGATTTTCGAGGCTTTTTCTACGAACTGCCTGGTCACGCTTGTTAAAAGGCCGCGGCTGACAATAAAATGCCTTCCTAACCTAATACCAATCTCTTCAACAATAACCATAACCTATAATAAACATGTAAAAACCTTCTACTAACGTACCCAAACTTTTAATAACGAATCTGTTTTCAATCTCATTATCACGGAAGTTAAGACGAGCCGCTGTCCCAAGCGAATTTGCATAAACCGCGCGCACCGTTCAATTACGGCCCTGCGTAAGCGTCCCTGATGACCGGGGGCTACTATACCGCCTCGGAAAAGGGCTGCGCATGTACCTACACACGCGAGCGGAGCGTCCAAACTTTCTGGGAAAGACCGTCCGCAATTTCTCGCTGGCAGAGCTGCTCCCACGGAAGCTGCGCCACTGCAATTAGGAGTATGCGCCCTTGGGCTCATTAGCATAATAACTCTCTTATGGCGAGCGCCCTGGCTCTTTGGAGATTCTTGCGCGGATCTCTGGACAGGCGGGTTTAATGGTTTGCGATAATGTTCGATGCTGCGCGGATGTAGGTACGGCGCTGATATTCTGTTCTGACGTGTAATGCGAAGACGGTTTGATGGCTTTATAGAGGAGGTTTCGCACGTCATTTTTTAGGTATGCTCGGATTTTTTGTTTTTTCTTTGACTGCAGGGTATTTATGTAAAAGTATCTACACGACATCTCAATCTAAGCCTTCGAAATAATTACTCAACCTAACTCGAAAACATGTGGAACTCTTAAAAAGCAAAAAAATAAAACGACATCGTTTTCGACTGATTTTCAGGCCAGGGGATGGACCAGAGGACCACACTTGGCGCATCCCTACCCCCAAGGCGCAAAGCCACTACTGCAGTCGAGAAACTCGGCACGAGTCCACGTGCAGCGGCAAGAGTTGCAGTCGCCGCCTTTGAAGATGTTACGACTCCCCCAAGTTCCAGCCCTGGCTTATGTATATCTGTTGCACCAGCGAGTTTTGGGGGGCACGTGTTTTTCTCTCCCTCGATTTTACGGGGAGCTAGAATCGTAAAAACGTCGCTTCCTGCGCAAGCGGGAGCTAACGCAAGGGAGGTTTGTTGCGGCCGCTGTTTACGAGGCGCGGGGAAAAATAGAAGCGGCACCGCGGAGATAAGGGCTTTTCAAACGTGGATTTCCCTGGAAGTTTATGGTGAGTTTTCGAAGAGTGATGGCTAATAATAAACCTGCTCGGGCAGTTCTTTTTTCATCCCGTCTGCTTACGAGAGGGTTAAAAAAATATTCTATGTCGATGTAGGTCGAACCTGCTACTCGTCGTAAAAACATGAATTTATGAAAGTTTCGAGAACCTAGATTTTATTTTACCACTCTGCATTTTGAAAGCCAATTCATTGAGGGAATAAAAGCTTTCAATTTTTTACTGCTCTAGAAATTTAATAGTTCTCCAGGCTCGATATCCGCGCATCGCATCCATAACTTAGCTCCCCAATTGAGTGCGGGCCTACCTCCGAGTTTTATTGTTTCTACATCGTGTATAATGAATATAGTCATAAAATCGAACCCGAGCCAGCAGCAGCCCCCGACTACCCGAGTAGCAGGCTGGCTTTGCATTTTTCAATCTAAAAAGCTTCGCGGCAGCAATATCCTCATTATCGGCGGAATAATATCGCTCGCGTGTATATTTCACGTCGAAAATATGCAATTAGAGGAAGAAAAAGGAGCGAGCCACGGCAGCTAAAAGCGTAGCGAAATTGGCAGCCGTAAACGAGTTATTTAGAAGGAACGAGGGACGTGGCCCGCTTAGACGCGCAGAGATAGGAATCTGGGAGAGGCGCGCGCGCCTGTTCCCTCACTCTTCGTAGAGTCGCGTGGACCGACGGATGGGTGGGGCACTTGCCGGAGCGAGCGGACGAAAAAAAGCGCTGTTATTAAAGCCCTGCCAATCAATTCCCGCAGCCGATCGGGGGAGAAGTTTTCGTGCTCCAGGTGCGGTCTTGCGTTTCCACGAGTGGTTGGAGGATTTTTTTTTTTTTTTTTGAGGGATATTTAGGAGGACTAGTTTTCTTGGGGAGCGTGAGAATCGATGTTGGGGAGAGGGATGTGTCTTTGGGGAAACTAGGGTTCTCTTTCGACACGCCGGGATGATTTCGTAATTAAGGCGACCGGTGTGGCGCTTTGATTATAGATAATTTTGGATTTTGGACTGGAGTGAATTTTTGGGGGAAGTTTTTTTTCACGAGCTGAGGGTGATGTTTAAAGGCGAGGTCTTAGGGGCTAAGACTGGGTGTACCCATATTCAAAGTCCACTCTCACAAAATTAATTGGTCAAAAAATATTCCCAGAACTGCTTTTATCACAACGATAAAAAACAATACCCTCATTTCTTACAGCTTCCAAGCCCGCAAAACAGATTGTTTCCAACCACAGATCTCCGTCCACTCTTCCTATCGTCCTCTGATTAAAAAAATCGGCGCATTCATAAGTCTTCCTTTTCTCCTTCTTTCCTCTCCCTTGTTCCCATGGCTTCCGTGCTGCGCCGCGGCGGCAGGGGTCTATACTCCTGCCTTGTCGCGAATCACTTTGCGGGCCATTTGTTCGCTCTCTCCTTCTCCCTTTCCTTTTCTACTCTACTCGACTTTAGAGCTTGCATTATGGATGAGAGTCTCATTTTCGTCTTCCCCCCTTACGCGCGCGCTTAGCTCTCTCGCAAGCGATAGCATCTTGAGGGAACATTTGCCGAACCTATATTTGTACCTGTCTTCCTTTTAACTGGACTCGGGATATACGTGAGCGATTCTCCTCTCTCTCTCGCTATCTTCCTTGCTGGACTTTTTGTTTTAGTGGGATTTTGCTACTGGCGAGCACTTTTAGAACGCTAGTAAGAGATGAAGCGCTGGATTCTCATTTCTGTGGCGCCTGAGGCCGAGTTCTGTATACGCAGTTGCGTCTATTACGAGATTATCTTGCCGGTGACTTGGCTACTTCGCTCGAGACAGCCTGTCATTGTTTTCGGATTATTGGTTGGTAATGTAGTTAGAGAGATCTGATGAAGTTTTAACTTTTTTTTGGGGAGCCTAGTCCAGATGGTATTGTTACGGAAATATTAAAATTAGGCTTCTTTTCAATTTTCTTTGCATCTGCATAACTATGATGAATTTTTGCTGATTCTTAAATCAGAATAAAAGACTTCGCCCTCCGCAACTTTTACAGTTTCGTTTTTCTAATGCAGATCTCACAAACATAGCTCACACCACCTCAAGAAAATCCCTCTAACCTCCCAACCAAATTGTTATTTACCACGAGCACAACAGTCTCGCCCATGCCGATCGGCCCTCGCGACAATTGTAAGCAAATCGAGCGTGCGATCCGCAAGAAAACCGGAAATCACGTTTTCCTTTTGTGCGCCGGCCTCGAGCCTGTTACAGTCCGCAGCTCGACTGGGCGGCTCTCGCTCGTTAAGGAATCGGTCAGCGTGCCCGCAGCATCTATCTTGTCTCTCTCTCTCTCTCCTTCCCTCTTACTGCCAGCGACGTCTCGTACGTGCCTCCGCATAATTTTCGCTCTCGCGTAACTCGCATTTTTCGGTGTGCGCGCATCAGCCCGCAAGAAGAAGAGAGATGCGGAAGGTGCGAGAGACAATGCTAAATTTCTCGAACGGCCTGCGAATGATGAAAATGGACAGGCGTACATGTTCCACCTGCCGTCTGTGTGTGATATTCGCCGCGGAGCGGGATGGACCGCAGCGGTGTATTATTTAGGAATCAATTCGGTTTGCGGGATTTATGCGAAATTTATTCTACATCTGCAGTTAACGCGTGTTTTCAGGAATGCATTTATGCATTATTCCGGGGAGGAAAAAATTTTTAGCAAATTTACGTTTGTGCGGGGGGAGATGAGCGCGAGCGGACGTCGGCTGGTGAGATTTGTTTAGAAAGCGAGTTTGCGCGTTTGCTTTATGCGCATATTTTTTCGTGTTGTCCGTCACTCGCTCGGATATATGGGGCTGTGTGGGACGCGCGAATGCTGATTAAACTACTGCAAATCTATTTGTTCTAATAAATATGGTAAGTCTTCGTATAAATAGTTGTACGTATAAATCCTCTTGAATTTTATTTTCATCTTAAAATAAAACGCACCCAATAACTTTTTTTAAATGACACTCTTAAATTCCTAATCTCCTCTAACCTCCAGCCCAGCCAGAGCTCATCGATCACGCAGCCTCCTCGAATCAACGATCCACGTTGATAATCCAGGCTCCATATCCGATTCGATACGATCGCATCTCTCCTTCGACACAGCTCGGCCTCCTAGATATATGCCTTCGTCATACACAGCCGGACTCCTGAAAAGCGGCTGAGAATACGGAATATCGCGGTGACAGAAGAAAGGGGGGATGCTGCGGGGGGAAAAGAGTTTGATCGAGGAGCCGATAAATGGTACGGCTACGTCACTCGGCGACGGACGTTCGTCTACCCCGCGCTTTGCGCGCGTTCATTATAATAATACCGCAGCGGGCGAGCTACTGCTGATGCGAGAGGGAGAGAGAGAGAGGCCATTGAGTGTCAATCAGGGAAAGTGATTTGTAAGGCAGGAGTTTGTGAAAGCGGAGGGTGAATGTGTGCGTGAGGAGGTTCTAGGCTGCGGGTGAAGTGGATAAAAAGGAGGATTGTGCGCGAGGTGGACAGTTCGATGTGGAGATGAATGTAGAAGCGATAGATCTGATGGGGTTTTGAGTGAGGTAAGATTTTGAATGAGGAGGAATGCTGGGGAAATTTATAAAATTTAGTGTTTACCTTACTAAGGACATAAAATTTTTCTCGGGAGTTGATCCAAACACGTACACGTGAGTTTAAAATTAAAATCCGTAAAACCCAAGCGACACTAGAAACTTCCGCGAAACGAGCTTATTATTCTCCGATTGAAAAGCCGTAAGGTGCAACGAATTCCCCAGGCGTCTAAGGTTACCCTCACCCCGCTCTTAATCACCTCTTCCATTCAGCACCAAACAACAAATTACCGCTGGAACCAGAGACACAGCGAGAAAGCGAGGCAAAGGGCTGCGCTCGGCAAAGAAATTAAAGAAAGGAAAGAAAGGCTTCGATCGACAGGGAAAGTGCGAAAGACAATGGCAGCACAAAGAAGGATCGAACAACGAGAAATCCAATATAATTGCTCGCGGAGAGACCTTGGAACGATTGCCGAGCTCTACCGGATTAGAAAACCAATTTCCTGGCGCGCAAGCGCGCAGGAAAGCCGATGCATATAATCGAGTCGCGCGACGGATGTACTCGAGCCGGCCTGCGCACGTGTATATGGCCAGAGAGCCGTTAGACGGATGACTATGCAAATAAAAGAAGCGTATGTATGTATATATCCTTTTGACGCAAGGACGTCTTTCACGCATAGGTTCGAAGACCTGCGTGCGGAGTCGTTAACGCGCAACTACCTGTGTGCATAGAGGCTTGCGCGATTGACAAGGCTTAAATGGCACCTGGTGCTATTATTGCGAGCCGGTAGCTGCCCGCACGCGAGAATAGATCTGGGAACGCGGACGACGGCCTCTTGCACAATGCGCGAGTTCCTACGCAAGCTGCTTGCTTTAATAAGCTGCTTGGCTTCTTCTATTCTTGATTCTGCGAATTGGAGGGTTATTGGTTTTTAATTGAATTATGCGCGTGGCGGTGTTTCGTAATTCTTTCGGGCTTTGAACTGTTTAATAGTATTTTTTATATTGACTTGGAATTTAAATTTTAAATTTTAAATAAATGTTATTGTCTTGTAGAAGGAACAATTTTCCCAAAAATTTTCGCCTACATTCTTCATCCAAATTTTAGAAAAAAATAATAATAATAAAGATATACACGGTATCTTTAACGATGTTAATATTTATTAAAATTATCACTATTGTTATTACTTACTTTTTATATTATTAATACTTTATTCAAATTATAAATCACGATTATACAGATATTGCCATTTCATTCGATTTGCCTACTCTTTCATCATTGCGCCATTATCACGACTGTCTG